>CAOJBJ011656881.1:0-10705 GCA_948291685.1 Euphorbia celastroides | reverse complement strand
GGGTTGTTGTCAATGCATTAACTCGAAATATAACATGAAAGGGGGTGAAAGATGGAGACATACTCGGAGTTTTGAGTGGGCAGAAAGGATGAAAATGGAGATGTAAAAGAGCTCCAAAATCAAACCAACAGAATTAATGGAGATGACAAGTGTACGGCCAGGATGAACAAAGGGCAGGGCGTAGAATACCCACAGCATACAGTTCAGCGCAGCTGCCACGTACGGATCGACCTTGTATTCCTTCACTGATTTGCTCTTCCATATCTCTACTACTGTCAGTCTGCTTACATTTACAAAATATAAAAGACGCAAATAATCTATAAAATAATTCGGCCAACTACGTGCTTACTTATCTTACGAAGTTAAAAGTCATCTTAAACTCTCTATAAAACATCTTCCTGTTTCTTACGGTCACAAATATTTCACATAACCTTCCTAACTTAATAAAAATGTACCTCTCAGCTCCTCATTGTCATGTGTTAACTTTTTATTGATTTAAAAAAATTATTAAAAAATAACTTTTTGAAAAGTCAAACCTGCCAGAATTTAATATGTGACAATGAAGGGACTAAGAAGTGCACTTTTACCATTTTGAGGCAACTATAACGCATTTTGCCTTTTCTAAATTATAAATCTCATGCCAATTCACACAAATGATCTAAAATTTTATGAATTATAAATAATTCGGCTTACTTTTCTTCATGCAATTAATTCACAGATCCACATAATTAATACCTCGAGAATTTCAAACAATTTTTTTTACAACAAAGAACAAAAATTAAGCAAATAAATAGAGAAAGAGAAGGTGCGAGACTGCGAACAACTTACATTGGGGAAGCAAATAGGCCGAATGAGATAATGTTTCCTGCAAATTCAATCAATTATAAGTAGCGATAATGAATAGATAATAACGTTATTATGCAAATGCAAATGCGTTAAGTTTATCGCTTTATAAAACCATAAATACTTCCTTGAATCTAATTAGCTATAAAAATAAGCATCAAATGAGCTTAAACGAAGAAGAATACCCATAATGCCAACAATGCTATGAACTGTTTCCCTGTTAAGCAGTACCATTTTTTTTGGCTAACAAGAGCTTAATTAAAACTTCAACAATTACAATGAAATAAGAAACAGAAGATGAAACTCAGCAGAAAAATTATCAGATATTAAAAACAATTTATAGAGAAAGGAACGAATAAATATCTGCATTTAGATACATGAACCTTCAAATTTAATAGTGAAAAAGTGAAATTGATAATGAACAAGATTGTTTTGGACCGTTGGATTTGGAGATGATCAGATACTGCAGAAAATTATGTGTCACGAGAGCCCTGCAATGCGTGTAAGTAAATGATTAAAATGGAAATTTGTGAAAAAAAGTGAAAATATTTCTAAGTTGGGTTAACAAGACATAAGCACGTAGGTGAGATAAAAATCTCGAGATTTTCTTGTTCAGTTTAGCCAATCACATCCTTACATTTCCCTCACTCTGTTTTCTAAATTTTGACAACAATTCACCACATTATGTTCAAGTTAAACACATTCTTTTTGGGTTAATTTAATTTTGAATTAACTGAAACCCTAAATTATATCTGATATTGTATTTCGGAGTGGTCTCCTCATGCTATAAAACAAATTATAAACAAGTTATATTTCATGTATCATTATGTAATTGCATTTTTTTTTTGTTATTTCATGATGACACGGGATAATAGTCTAAGAACGAGTAATCTAATAAGTACGTTTGAAAAAATTAAGTTTAAAAACGAGGGTCAATTGGTAAAGCCACGATATATCAATGTTTCTTTACTGGAAAGGCTTCGGTTTTAAATTTCAAATCTCACAGAAAAATGATTGATAAGACTTTGTTTGTCAAGCAAACTAATCAAGTTGGGGTCATGTTTTGTTGGCATTTTATCCAAAGCATCAACAACTGATCAAGTATGACGTGCACTTAGAATTTCAAGTTCGATACGAGGTCATTTCTATGTCGGTCGCCACTCGTAATATTTTTTTTCCTTTGAATTATTGTGTTGATCAAATGTAAATATGTAAAGGAATTAAATTATACAAATTTTAAACTTTTATAGTTTTATTTTAGCCAGATTATTAATTAAGTTTCAATATTCAATAGGCTAAAATACAAACATTCAAAACAATAATTAAATATGATATATAAATTTATGATAAATAAAATTACTATTCACCGGACCGAGTTGGAATACATATATATCAGCATCAGGCTATAAATATTTGACCTTTAAATGATCGGGTTTGGACCGAATTTAATAGAAACATATGTAATGTGTCAAAGTTCAACCCAATAAAATGGATTTATACTAAAATGGGTGCTACTCTACCCGTAAACACATCTTGTTTGTAACAGAGAAGAAAGTAAGTTATGGAATCTTGTTGAAAGTTATGCGGACTCACAAGATGGAATAATAAAGTCACCAGTAGGGGATTATTTCTCAATTCTGTTAGATGAGCTGGCAGTTTGTTAGAGTTGGCGGGAAGCTTAGAAACGTTTCTTTGTTTTCAATTTCGTGTATAAATACCTAATTCTCAGTTTGTTACGAATGAGAGAGAATAATCAATTTTTTTCAATTACTCTGTTTTCTCCGTTTAAGATGGTATCCGAGCAGGTTTAATGGCGAGAAAGAAGCAGCGAGCCAATGCAAGGAAGGAGACTATAGATCAAAACGAATTCACAGATCCGAATTCGTTCACAGAGCTTAATCCAGATGAAGGAGAATCTTCTGGAAAGAAGATGGAGGCGAGAATGAAGGAGATGGAAGATCGATCGCAGAATACAAGCAACGATATCCTGGAGCAATTCTGGTGAGTATTCTCTTAACAAACAACAATTATTTCACATGGAAGCATGCTATGTTGAGAGCTCTTACTGTTAAGAAGAAACTCAAGTTATAGAGGATTCTCCTCCTCTGAAAAACTCACCAGATTATGATCACTGGAAAGAAAATGATTGCTTAGTAACTGCTTGGATTCCGAATGCGATTCATAAAGATTTCTCGGAATCGTTCATTTTTGCTGCTTCTGCCGAAGCTTTATGGAGAGAATTGGAACAGAGGTTTGGTGATAACAACTCTCCAGTGCTCTTCAAAATAAAAGGCAGATCAGCAGAATGAATCAAGGAAATCAGTCTATATGCTCTTATTTCACTGCGTTGAAACGACGTGGGACGAGATGTATCTGCTTAGGCCGATGCCAGAGTGTCAATGTGGTGCTGTAGATGAATGTTCTTGTAACGCCTATCAGCGGATGGTAGATATTGTTGAGGAGGACAAGCTAATGGAGTTCTTATATGGTTTGAATGAAAGCTTTAAGCATGTCATTAACCAGATCTTGTTGACTGATCCTCTTCCAAATGTGAATAAAGCCTTTTCTATGGCTTTGAAGATCGAGAAGCAAAGAGAACTTGCTGTAGAGAGTCAGCTTGAGTTTGCTAACTACTTTTCCAAAGGTTTCAATCGAAGCAAGAATGTTGATGTTAAGCAAAATGCAGAAGAAGATGAAGATGATAAGAACCAAAAGTACTGTGATCTATGCAAAAAATGGAGACACACTAGAGCTGAATGCTTCCGCATCATAGGCTATCCAGAGTGATGGGGAAACAAGAAAGGCAAGAAGTCAAACAAGAGGGAGAAACTGCCTACTGTCATAGCTAAGGCTAATGCAGTCAAAGGAAAGCCAAAGTCACTCCACTAACTGATTATGATTCTGATGCAGACAGTGAAGATATCTCTAGCAAAGATCTATTGCACAAGATGTATGTCATGATGAAGAACAAAGAGAGAGCAAAGGCAGCTTCCTCCTCCAAATCAAACACAGATTTCTCAGCATTCGCTGGATTTTCTGGTAATACAAAACAAAACTCCTTTTCTCATAATGCTCATAATGCTTGATGGATCATAGATAGTGGAGCATCAAGTCACATGAGCTCAAATTATCCATGTTTCATACAATTAAGAGTTCAAATAGCCATTCTGTTATCTTGCCTGATGGAAAAATGCAGCTTGTTCATCACATAGGAGATGTAAAACTGTCTCCTAAACTCATATTGACAAATGTCTTGCACATTCCTACTTTTCAGTATAATTTACTGTCAGTAGGACAACTGCTACATGACTCTAGTATCTCAGTTCTTTTTTATTCAAAACACTGCTACTTGCAGGATCTGAGTACTAAGAAGATTTTAGCTGTTGGCTATTTTTCAAAAGAACTGTATATCCTCAAGGAAGATTCATTTGATAAGGAAGTGTTGCAGAAGTATGAAGAAGAAGCAAGAAGAAGTGGTGTTACTAGTAGCTGTTTGTCTAGCAGTTTTCATGTTTCTAATATAGATCAGAAGCCAAATTTGTGGCATATCAAATTAGGTCATGCTTCATCAGAAGTACTAAAGCATGTACCAACTATCAATTTCAAAGATAATGAAATTGTTTGTTCCATTTGTCCTGGTGCCAAGCAGCACAGAAAAACTTTCAATAATAGTTGCATTTCTTCTACTTATAGATGTCAACTCTTGCATCTTGATTTATGGGGTCCCTATAAAAAAACATCGAAAACAGGTGCATCTTATTTCTTGTCTATAGTGGATGATTACAGCAGGCTCATGTGGATTGTCTTACTGCAAAGTAAAGCACAAGTCCATAATGCAATTCGAGTCTTTTTTGCCTATATTCAAAATCGGTATGATGCAAAAGTTCATATTGTTAGATCTGATAATGGGACAGAGTTTACAAATGCACAATGCAAAGCTCTTTTCCAAGAAGCATGGATTCTTCATCAAAAATTATGTGTCTACACACCACAACAGAATAATGTTGTAGAGAGGAGACACAAGCGATTGTTGAATATAGCAAGAGCAATGCTATTTCAAGCCAACATGTCCTCTGAGTATTGGGGAGAAGCTGTAATGCAGGCAATAAGGGTGATGAATGTTCTTCCAACTAGAATACTCAACTAGCAATCTCCATACCACAAGTTTTTTCAACAAAGTGGTAGATTATTCTACTTTTCATCCTTTTGGTTGTTTGTGTTATTATACACACAATCAACCCCATAAGGACAAGTTTCAATCCAGAGATGGTAAAGCTATCTATCTAGGCACAGAAGAAGGAAAGAAAGACTATAAGTTATTGGATCTGGATTCTAATAGCATTCTAGTATCCAGGGATGTAGTGATACATGATGATATATTCCCTCTTGCACAGCCAGCTCAGCTGTCAAGTGTGGAAGAAAATTCTTCAGTACCAGCTCCTAAGCAATGTGGGATATCCCACTCTCTTCCAACAACCTGCAGTCCTAATACAACAGGATCAAGTGAAGTTATAAGATAAGAAAGAGCCAGGAGAAAGCCAGAATGGATGAAAGATTACATCTGCATGACAGGCAGCTCAGAGTTCCAAAACACAACTGCCAACAGCAGAATTTCGATCCACTACACATGGATTTCATTGGGAATATCCAGAGTGAGAAGGAGCCTAAGAACTTCAAAGAAGCAAGTCAAGATGTCACATGGCAGCAAGCTATGGAATCTGAGCTACAAGCCTTGGAAAGCAACCAGACATGGACTCATATGCCTTTACCAGCTGGAAAACGACCCATCAGTTCAAATGGGTATATAGAATCAAATACAAGCCTTCAGGGGAGGTGGACAGGTTTAAAGCACGCTTGGTGGCTAAACGGTACAATCAGTTACAGGGTATTGATTACCATGAATCTTTTAGCCCAGTGGCCAAAACTATGACAGTCAGAGTTTTGTTGGCAATTACAGCAGCTAGAGGATGGCATTTGCATCAAATTGATGTCAACAATGCCTATCTTCATGGTCATCTCGATGAGGAAATTTACTTAACTCCACCTGATGGCTATAACAAGTGTCCTCCTAGTTATGTTTGCAGATTAATAAGGTCGTTGTATGGCCTTAAATAGGCTGGGAGACAATGGCACAAGGAAATGTCAACCAAGTTACTCGAATTTGGCTTCCAAAGATCCATCAATGACCACTGTCTTTTTATCAAACACAACCAAGAAGGTTCAAGTATTTTCCTAGTGGTGTATGTGGATGATGTGCTTATATGCAGTGCTGATGAGAAGCTTATAACTAAGGTAAAACAGTGTCTGGATCAACTTTTTATAATCAAAGATCTAGGCTCGGTAAAGTATTTTATGGGGCTGGAAATTACCAGAACATCAAGTGGGATTATTCTCACTCAAACCAAATACATAACAGATATGTTGAAAGATGCAGGAGTTCATGATTGCCATCCAGTTTCTAGCACTTTTTCCTTCTGGTACAAAGCTAGTAGTAGAGGGAGAGGTGTTTGGAAAACCTGAAACTTACAGGAGAATAATTGGTAGGCTGTTATATCTCCGTTTTACTAGGCCTGACATTGCATTTATAACTCAACAGTTAAGTCAGTTTATGCAAAGGGCAACTACACAGCATTTTCAGCTAGCTGTACATGTTCTTAAGTATCTCAAGGGCACGATCAACTATGGTCTGTTTTAGTCAAAACAACCAGAAGTAGATTAAGAGATACAAGCTTACAATGATGTAGATTGGGGAGCTTGTTTGGAGACAAGAAGATCACTCACTGGATATTGCATTTTTCTAGGAAAATCAATGATTTCCTAGAAAACGAAGAAACAACAAGTGGTAAGTTGCTCTTCTGCAGAGACTGAATATCAGAGCATGACACAGACTTGTTGTGAAATCAAGTGGATTAGTTATTTGCTTCAGAAGTTTGGCGTTCAAAGCATAGAAGCTATTCCACTTCATTGTGATAATGCATCTGCAATCACAGTCTCTAAGAATCCAGTGTTCCACGAATGAATTAAACATGTTGAGATAGACATTCATATGATCAGAGAATTGATTAGCTATGGTTTCATATCTGTCTCTCATGTCTACTCACAGCAACAACTAGCATATTTATTCATGAAGAATCTCAGTCACAATCACATGGTCCCTGCCTTGATCCATATGGGGTTGGTGTCTTTGAAGCTCATTTCATCTTGAGGGGGGGCATGTTGAAAGTTATGCAGACTCACAAGATGAAATAATAAAGTCACCAGCAGGGGATTATTTCTCAATTCTGTTAGATGAGCTGGCAGTTTGTTAGAGTTGGCGAGAAACAAAGAAACGTTTCTTTGTTTTCAATTTCGTGTATAAATACCTAATGCTCAGTTTGTTACGAATGAGAGAGAATAATCAATTTTCTTCAATTACTCTGTTTTCTCAGTTTAAGAAATCTCAAATTTTATAAATGGGGTTTGGGAACCATGACACTGGGTTTAATGTAAGGTTAGAAACAATCTGAATTTTATTTATTAAATGAAATATAACTACGATATAGAAAGTAAGACCATAATATTTTTCTGGTTATCTTTTTACTAATATTTGCCAATAACTTCACATTTAGATATTTTCAGAAGTTTTTAGTGTTGAAACAATAAAAAGTTTTTACGAACATTACAAATACGCTAGATAAGTCACAATCAAACTGAATAAGTAATAACATTATTTTTGTCAATTAAAAATTATTTACAACCATAATCTTATTATATTAGTAATAACATTTCATGGCTGCTATAAATGATCTTTTTCAAAAGAATTTTCAATAAGTCTCAATTGAGTATGATGTCTGCTACATAGTATTTTATTAGTCAGTAAGAATTCGTGCACATTTCCATCTAAGTATTGTAATTAAATTTAAAAGTTCTTATTTAAAAAATACCAGTGTAGTGTCTCGTGCAATGTACTAATAGGTCATTTGTAATTACATTAAATTTATAAAGAAATAAATTTCGAAGATATATTTATTGATAGATAATTTCATAGAATATTATAAAATTTAAATTTATTTAATTAAAAAATTAAAAATATTTTAATATTTTTAAAAAATATAATGGTAAAATGGTAATTCAATATATATAGTAAAAAGTAATAATAAAATAAATTTGAAATTTTAAAATTCTAGTTAAACATTTTTTAAAAAAATGTTATTTCTTACTTCTTTACTTTTAATAATATATAGATTTGACCAGTGTTATTAAAACCGGCCAGACCGGCCGGTTCAACTGGTTAAACCGTGAACTGGCTATAAGTTTGGTCCGGTTGAAAAAAAATTCCGGTTTGATATATTATTTATATTTTTATTATTTTTTATTTATATAACAGATGTTTAAACATAAATTATCTTTAATATGTGAAAAAATCATATAATTTAAAGGATAAAACGACCGGTTGAACCGGGATTCGAATCGATTAAATCAGTTAAACCGTGTTTACCCGTTTAACTTTCGATCTGATTTTAATAATATTGGATTTGACTTTCATGATAAAAATAAAAAATTTGATTTACGCAATTATCAATAGTTGAGGATTAAATTACATTGGATTTGGATGAAGTTGGCTGAGAAGCCCATGTTTAAACTTTTTGTATCTACAAATTCATAGGTTCAGCCCATCTATAATTTTGAGCTAATAATAATAAGGAAAAATTAATTACATGTTAAGGAATAAGGCTGAAATTAATTATATTTATGAAACTCTCTTTAATTAATGTCTGTCTTTATCACTTTAACTTTTCTATCATCACTCTTCATCTTCTTCAAGTTTCATTTCTACAGTGAACATGTTCCTCTTCTCCTTTTCATCTTTCTTTCATCTTTCGCCGAATCTCGTCGTCGCCGCCTCCCTCAGATCCCGTCGTTGTCGTTTTCATCTCAGATCTCGCCGTCGTCGTTTCCCCATCGCTTGAACCCTACGTTGAAGCAATCCCCGCCGCCTCCATTATCAGATCTCACAGCTGCCGAACGCCGGAACTGCCCTGTATGAATTCTTTTTTCTGTTTTTGGTTGATCTTTTCTTTCAGGCGAGATGTGGTGGGTAGGGGCATTTTCTCGCCGGATTAGCGTTTTTCCGACGAGTTATCGATTTTGCAGGCCAGTATGGGCGGCGATCCAGCGAGATTCCGGCCACTCCATCGATTTTTATTCTCAGATCTTGATTTTTCTTTCTCAGACCTGGATATATCGTGTTATATTTTAGATATATCATGGATATAAATATCCCGATGGCGACGGCGGACGGTGATGGCGTCGGGTATACGTAAATATATCTTGGATATATATATCCTGGATATATCCAGGATATATATAGAATATGCTAGGTGTAATTTTTTTCCTGTTTGGTTAGTGGATGAGATGATTTTGCTAGGCTGTGTGTTTGGCTAAAATTCATGTTTATATTGGTTAGACCATATAAGTTACCCTAATAATAATAATAGTTTTCTACTCAATTTTAGTTTTAATATACACAATAAGATTTTATTTAAGATAACTCCATTATAGTATACACGATCTATTATTTTAAGTTATTTCCAACATATTTTACTTTTCACAGTAAATAACATAAAATATTTGGTTCTTAGTTGAAGATTCATTTTTAATTTCATATTAAAAAAATGAAAATGCAATTTCATTCATCGTACCGATACTAACCTAGTGGGATTGATATTTGGGCATCTAGTGTACTTTGAGCTGGATCGAAGCTATTGGTGCCGATTAAAGGTTGCAATTGTAATATCAATATGATGGACTTAAATCACTTAATATTCGTTATTGATAATGGTAGAAACGCTACTCAGCAAAAATAACATGCAATAATACATCATGAATAGTGATAATAAAGAAACAATGAATAGTTGAAGTCTTCTACTGAGAATATATTCATCGATCATATATGCTTATACCATACATATTTGGCTTAAAAATCATTTGGATACATACTTCCGCCTAAATGTAATTGAATAATATTCAAACTATACTATATGAACCAGTGATTATTTGCCACAGTATTTGTTTACTGAAATCGATAATTGCAACCCACCTAATTTAATTTAAGCGAATGTTAATTGGCTTATTGCTTGAACATGGTGCAAATCTTATGTGATGCAAGTTATCGAGTTACAGTGTACGATTTGAAATTACTACAAGGCTGCTACAATATAGTATTAAAGTATACGAATATATATAGAATCTTTTGGTAAAGTTGGATAGATGGATAAAGACAAATACAGAAGAGAAAAGAAATTAGAAAAGATTAATTCCATTTGCAGTCAAAAGATACTTCCACCATATATATCCCTACCTAGACTCTCCTGCCTTAACTCTGAAGGAAATTAAATATTTCCATAAAAGCAAACGATTATTTCTTCTTATCTAAACAATATACTTCGGCTTCGTTGCTTTTTTTTTTCAGTGGAGGAATCAATATATTTAACGTAACTGTGGGAGCATATCGAGAAGGTTTTATATACTCGGATTTTAAAATTTACACGACATCATAAAAGAATTTAATATTATAATATACAAAGTCGAACTTAATTAGTCGATATTCTGATGCTATACTGATCCCCAAAAGTATACATATTATAACTCTATGTGTCACAATATAAAAAATGAGTACGACTTTACATTTCTCGGTGTGTTTTCTAGTAAAATATTAATAAATGATGGCAAGAAACATTTTTGGAATTAAAAAAACAGATTGAAAATGTATTATAGTTGTTGTGGACTTGTCACTTCTGAGATTTGTATTGTTAATTACAGAAGAACCTTCTCTTTATTAGTATTTTTTATTTATTAATTTTTAGTCATTTAATTCATAAAG
>CAOJBJ011656489.1:0-12687 GCA_948291685.1 Euphorbia celastroides | reverse complement strand
TGTACATGTTTTCTTCTCTATTTTTATCTCTATTCTGACTAGTTGATTTTTCCATCTATTCTTTTCACTAACTTCTAGTTAGTGATGTTAAAACGGACTACTAACTGTGTTATGTAATTTATTATGTATTTGAATGATTTTGTACAACAAAAAACACAGCAATAATTTAAATCTTTTTACACATAAAAAGGTAGTTTTGTTGGCAAAAATTGAGTACATCAAAGTAGTTTGATAATGTAGTTCGCATTTTGAGTCTTAAAATGAGAAACGATTTGTTATGCATCACAAATAATAATGTTTCTACCATTTAACTAGCATCTAGTTATTCTTTGAACATTGTTTGAAATATAAGTGTTAATATTTTATAATGTTATACATTATTTTTTTAATTAAATTCATCTCATTCACATAATCTTAATACTTTTGAAAAATATAATATATAATAATAAAATGAACTTCACCTAGGTCGAAGTCTAGGCCCCGATTAATCTCCACCTAGGTTCCAAAGACCCTCTTCCGCCCGAATAGCCCCTAGCGCTTTTAAAAACACTAGTTAACAAGCATTTAAACGAAAATAAAGTAAACAGTAAAACCGACATATCCTAGAGAAAAACATGGCAAAAGAGCATTCCAAGACGAGCATATGGTACAGAGGAACTAGGCACTTGCAAAAGATGGCCTTTCGTTATTTTATCAATCATTAATCATCGACAATATTAAGGTGTTGTTAGGTATTCTAGCTTCCATATATAATATTATACAACATTTATTTAAAGAAAAATTGAAACAAATTAATTAAATTGATACAATTGCTGGCGGAGTAATCTTTCCCAATTTTTTTTTTCAAGGTTATTGACTCGTAATTGTTTGCTTAAGTCTGGAGAAAAGTATGAGATAAATTAAATTAGATTATTGAGGAAAAAGACAATTGAGAGGTCGCCAAAATTCCGAAATATGTATAGTAGAAGAATCATAAGAGTAGATTACACTACAATATGTACAGAGATACTGCCAAATTAGAAGTTTGCCTTGTGTGCTCATTCATTTTGTTGCACTTGTCGTATTACATCCCACACGCAACAACAAACGTTAACATATATCATAATCAAAGCATTCCCTACTTGATAATCATCACATAATCTTGTTTTCCCAAACTTTTAATCTAAAAAGCTCATATCAGACTGATTGGATGCAGATCAATTAGTAAACCTTTCAATGTGGAGGTCAGCCCAGCCTTCAAAAAAAAAAAGGCCTAATGTATATTTAACCCCCTAAATTTGATGCAGATTCACTTTTGCCACCCTAAAATTTCGTTTGTCCGTTAACCCCCCAAACTTGGTAAAAATGCACCTGAAAGCCCCCTCATGCTGATGTGACAGCACTTTTGCATTGAAAAGTCAACGCATTCACGCGCTGCCACGTCAGCATGAGGGGGCTGTCGGGCTAAGTTCAGAGGGTTAGCGGGACAAAATGAATGTTTAGGGTGGTAAATGATAAAATACGCCAAGTTTAGGGGGCTAAGTATGCATTAAGCCAAAAGAAAAACTCAAAACTTTTGCTAAAAGCAACAGATTTTAGTTTTGAAAAGCATATCAAACAAATCTTAATACATTAGTTTGGTCAAAATGGGTTGTCCAACTCCAAAATATTGTTCTAGAAAAAGCTTGTGAAAACAAATTTTAGAGAGCAATCTCGAAAAGAAATCTCAAACTAGCCCCTTATTCACTACTTTTTTCCCAAAAAAAAAACATTTCAGCATAGCAATTTCAGATCCATAAGATAATATATTGTCGAGAGTAAATTAATTCATGCCAAAAGAAAAAAAAAATTTCATAAGCAACCTTAGTAGAAGCTAAAACTTACTTTCCTGAATCACAATTTGGTCAGGTAGAAGGCTTTTGATTTCTTTTCTTAGCAGTTATGGGGATTGCTGCACAAATCTCTTTTTTCCGCTTATTTTTGTTGAACTTGGTATTGTTGGTTGCTGTGGAGTTAGTGTTGTTATTTCCACCTGTGCTGGCTGCATTTTTTCCCTGAGCTTCTAGGGCGTCTTTCACGAAAAACTTCAACCTCCATAGAGTCGATTCGCTCTGAGAAACGATTGATTGGCACATATAATCCCAGTTTAAAATAAAGCATATAATTCGAGAAAAGAAAAAAGTAAGCATGATTTAAGACCTGAGCATCCATGTCAAGATCAACTTCTTCAGCAGTAGCTTGAAAGCTTGGGTTATTTTGAGCAACAATTTCCAATGCTTTGGTGAGATCCTCAGAAGACAATTTTGTGAGGGCCAATCCTAGCTTTCTTTTCTCTAGAGTTGACATTTTTCTGATAAATAGGTCAACCATCACTTTAATTCGTGGAAAAAACTTCGCAAATAGCCAAAAGGATTAAGCTTTTTGCCGTTCCATGAAATGATTTTGTGAGAAATGAAAAATATCCCATCAATGACAAACTAAATATACTGCACTTCTTGCCCATGGATAAAAACATAGTAGCTAGAAGTCTACAACTTAGGGCAATAGAATTTGCTGTAAAGGTATATTAGAACAAACCTGCATTTTTTAACAACCATGTCTCTGAGTTCGTCCAAATTCAAATCAAGATCATAAAGCTGAAATTAGTTCATTGCAGTGTATTAAAGCATGTCTGACTAAAAAACAACAACAATAAGTGATAATACTAAGGTCTTGTTTGGGATTGCTTTTCCAGTTCTTGTCCCAAAAAGTGCCTCTTTTCCTAAACCGAATTCTGGCTCGGGACAGCATATTTTGGCCCTTCATACTATTCATTTAGGAACCTTTGATATTGTGTTCTCAAAGCATAAGGGGACATTTGGTGTAGGTAAGGAAACGGAAAGGGAATCAAGAAAGGGAAAAGAAAGGAAAGGAAAGGTTTTGCCTTTGATTATCTTTCATGTTTGGATGAGTCAAGGAAAGGGAATGGTGTTCTTATTCTTTTATAAAAAGAAAATTCATACACAATTCAAAATGTAAATTTAAGGATTCATATAAATATATTAATAACAAATTATTATACTATAAAAAAAATAACAAATTATTATTTTTATCAATAATGTATTACTACTATTATTATTATTACTAGTGTAATACCCCGAGCGATGCACGTATGTATATTTTTGTAATCAAATCAAATTTTAAAAAATAGATATATTAGTTAATATATATATACTTAATGGATATAATATTTGGAATATTTTTAATTTTTCAGAAAATAGATTTTAGATGTATATTAACTAATAAATATTCATTTAATGGATAATTATGAAATTTAAATTTATTTAATTAAATAATATAAAATATTTATTTATTATTTTTAATTTTTTTATAAAACATAAGGTTAAAATAGATATTTATGACTTAATTGCTTTTATATATATAATGATAATGATGATTATCAAAATATTTTTGTTATATTCAAATATTATTTTTATTGGTGATTAATTATTTATTTTTTACTAATATATTATTAAATTATTTTAACAATAAATAATTTATTAATAAAAATATTATTAATATTGTGGTTGTCATCATCATAAAATTTAATGTAAAGTGTCAATATTATTTATGATTATTATTCTCATTATTTTCTATAATAATTATTATTTTATTAAATGTTTAAATTATCATTATTAATAAAATAATAATATATTATCATATTAATAATAAAAATTTATATTGATTTGATGTTATCTATTTGTAAAAGAAATTGATAAAAGTAATAAAGATAGAAACTTTAGGAGGTGGAGGGGAATGGGAAAGAGCTTTTGTGGGTAATGGGATTAAGGAAAAGAGGAATGAATTTGATTCCTTGGTCTAAACAAACATCAACAAAGGGAATGAGACCTTCTGATTCCCTTTCCCTTTCCTGAAACCCCCAAACCAAACGCTCCCTATGTCTGTTGTTTTCATGAAAAGCTTGAAAATGGAGCTTTTTGGGACAAAAGTAAGGGGAAGCAAACCTTGGGCCCTAAAACGGTTTCCTATGTACGGTTATTGAATACCTCATTACTTAATTCTTTTGCCATTTTAGCATGAGCAGCTTTTTCAGCAAGCTGCATGTCCAGCTGAGCCTCTGCTTCCTCCATTTCCCTCCTTTTCTCCTGTGGATGCATTAAATTGTGCTCAATAAGGGGTTTGAAGAGAAAATAAAAACTACAATGAAAAGTTCATGTGAAATTTTTTTTCCCTCATACATCTGGATCCCCTTGGAATTCTCCCCAATAGCCTCCCACCCCCTGAAATTTTCAAAAGTTCCTATCAACCCCTTAAACTTGCAAAAAACGTATAAGTTAGCCCCTTTTAACTTATAAAAATGCACTAAACCTTAAACACCACAAGTCGACTTTTGATTTGTTTGACTTTTCAAAGAATGTCATTTTTTCCAATTCAATTAAAAGTTAACATGTGCAATTCCAAGGTTTAGAGGTGCATTTCAGACAAGTCTAAGGGAACGAGAGATTAATAGGGACATATTTAGGGGGCAAGATGACCTTTTGAAAGTTTAGAGGGGCGAAAGGTTATTAGGGACAATTTTAGGGATGTCCAGACATATTAGGCCGATTTTTTTCAGATAAAATCATAGTTATCAATATCTTACAATTCACGATACGAATTTTACGATTCGATTCGATTCGATTCACCAATGAATTGATTCATATCTATGGAGCATATCTAAATTCACAATTTTTTTACGATTCACGATACGAATCTTACGATTACATCATGAATCTTACGATTCGATATGATACACCTTAGAATTGATTCAAATTTATGAGGTAGGATGAATCAGTCAATTTGTAAAAAATAAAAAATGACATGTATAAGCATGAAAGAAGAAGAAAATGACAGTAATTGACATGATGTTTGTATTATTTTTGAAGTTTAAGGACTTGTTTAGTTTATATGACTTCTTTATTAATTTGAAAATTGCATTTGCAGACTAAATTATGATTATATATTAAGTCGTCCATGTTCAATAATCTATGTTTACATTATTGTGCACTTGAACCGAATTTTACGATATGATTCGATTCACGATTCACGATTCATAAAAGGATTTCGATACGCGATATGTATCTCGATTTGACAACTATGGATAAAATAACTAGCCAACTGATATATGAACTAAACGAGATGGCAATACCTCTTCTGTGACTTTTGGTAAGAGTTGCAGCCACTTCTCCTCAAACTTTGCCAGCAAGGTTTTAGCCATATTGTGCACGTCACTTCTTTCATCATTATATTTCATAGCATTCTTAAAAACTAACCTCACATCAGCACATATTTCCCTAACATGCTTATATCCAGTTCCATCTTTAGTCTCCATTTGATTCTTAATTGTACTGAAGTCCATGGGCTTGTCAATAACCTACAAGTACCACAAAAAGTAAAAATTAATAAAACAAATTCAGCGCTCAATCATCAGAAAGCTGCAAGAAGAAACCAAAATGAAAAAGGACGGCTATCCAAATTTGAGTAACAATTAACACTTGTGTTCTTCCATATAGTGTGCCAAAAGAATGAACATAGAAAGCGGATGTTTGGTTTCTAATTATTAAGACTTTTCCAACAGTAAGTTCAATTTTACTAAAATGCATATGTTTTAAACTATGAAAATATCCGAAATATATTAGGGCCCTGCTAGCTGCAAAAGGGAGTTAGTTAATGCATACACATTTTCAATATTGAACACAAGGTTCATATCATGTACAGCCCTGTGCAACATGACATCTTACTGTAGATATGGTCATCAAATCAAAATAAAGTTATGTGGTTTTTGGTTCTCATCTACGACCACAGAAGTGCAAGCTAAGAAAAGTTAATAATTCTACAGACACTTTGTACATAAGTGCCTCTTGTGGGGTGATTTTGTGGAATCTCAACTACGGACATCCACATTATTTGATGATTTAGCTGTACTACAGCAGCAGACCACTAGAGAGATCCATTATAGTTGATTTAGTTCCTCAATGTCCCATATGCTGTTGTTAATTTAGTTTCAATGTTATAATTAAAAACCCAGTTCCAAAATTTCTTACTCAACTTGCCACCACCCAAACCATATAAACTTAACATGCAGCTTTATCCATATAAGCCTGCATCTTGACTTATTGGTACAAGCGTTCTGTAGACAGAGTTCAATATACAGCATATTGAAACCTGGAAATCCATTATGCATAAGCTTCAACCCTATAACCCTGAATCAAAAAACCCTAGACCACTTCTTAAAAAATGTCAAAACTTATGTTCATAACTACCAAACGATATCAGTAATTTGGACATGCTTAAATTGTTGAGTAACATTATATGAGTGAGACAGTGAGTAGCAAAGCATTGAGGCAAACAAGGGATATATTCCCAACTAGTGATAATGTTGCAGATACAGAAAGCAAAACAAGTGAAACGCTGATTTTCTCATGTTAATGCTAGGAAATTAAGAAGCATAAATGGAATGGCTACCTCATAATAGTCATGCAAACCCAAACCTTTGACATCTACAGGTTGCATAAAAGGCCATGCCCACTTGTGTTGCGTGATCTGAATCCAACAATGAAAAATTCATGATACAGTTATTCCTAGTAAGTTACACTAAAAGATGACATCCTAAAAAGAGAATTAAATTGATAAGAAAGAGGATGGACAAGACAGTAGGCATAAAGAAGAGTTTTCTCTTTTACAGGAAAAGTGCAACCAATTCTTTCATTTCCCTGGGTCAGTGGCCATCCACCGGGAGTTTCGGCTTTGATACCGATATTTTCGCAAAAAATCCAACAAATTTAAGTGCAGTCCTTGGTGTATTGATTTTTTTTGGAAAGGGGGTGTGTGCAAGTTGTTTATTTCAGGAATAGGCTGAATTGAACCATCTGCGTTTTTGGTTTCCTTTTTAACAAAATAAAGAAAGGGTGCTTGATCCCATGAATTACTTTTGAAATAATTTTCGAATTATCTTTAAGAACTACAGAAGTTCGTGATTCACGGGGAATAACACTTTGATTCTCTTTCAACCAATAAGGGGGACCATTCATATGATTCCTGCTTTAATCTTTGAATTTACCTGCACTTATCCGAACAAATCAAAATAAGAAAAGAAAAGAAGAAAAGTTAAAAGCCATGTGTTTTCAAACCTGAGAGAAAATGCCTGATAAATCTTTAGTTTTTTTCACTACAAGATTGGGACTTTGCACAAATCTTTTACTTGAGAGAAAAGAATGAAGCAGGAGAACCACATAGTGGTTCATGAAACAAATTAGTTTTATCTAGCCGACTAGCACAATCATACTCCTCATTTGCCATTAATTACTCGAAGTACAATCCTAGTATAGCTCAATTGTGTGTAGATTATGGAGAAAAATGATGATGGGCCTTCTCAATTCATAATTAACTACCCAGAGAAAGTTCAATGACCCATCTTGTCCTTTGAGCAACGGTATAGCCTATTATGTTCAATCTTTTGTACAAAGAAGAATGTATAGCGTGATTTTAACAACAATCACCAATAAAGTTAGAAGACAAAAATTCCTAAATCATTCAGGAATGTCATAAAATATTCTCAACATATTAGGTAAAAGATGCAGCTGTAAAGTCATCTGAATAGACTTCAAAATCTTGATTCCAATGCATAACAAAGACACAAGCTGAACAATTTTAACAATGTTAATAAGCATAATCATCAAAATTAGGGATTACCTGGCGCAATATTGTGCCAAATTGACGCATAAGCTCTTGCATCCGTTTTACAGCAGCGGCTTCCCGTTTGGAAGCATTTTTCTGCTGTTTCCTAATGCTAGGCACTTGCCTGTTCTCCTCATCTTTATCCTTCACACCGGAACTACCTTTGGATCCAACAGTCTGTTGCTTCTCGTTTGCATTCAAGAAAAATTGTTCAACCTCATTTACTCTATGTTCAAGCTGCGACATAAGCAACCATACAAATCAAACAGCAGCAATGGAGAAAAGAAATCGCTAACAGAAAGTGACGGATTGTTTATTACCTTGTCGACTTTATGAAACAGATCATCAACGCGATTCTTGTAACCCTCGGATTGTAGAGAATTATCTTCAGAATTTCCTAAATTGAGATTGCCGAATTCTGGAATTGATGGATTTAATTGCTCCATCGAACCACCAAACAGAACGGAACAACTGAAAGAAATCAGAGAATTGGTTATCTAACGAGAAGAAAGGAGGAAACTAATTCGAAAACCCATAGCCAATTGTAGTAGTGAAAGAAGAAGAGACGATACAGTCAGCGATGATGAAGAAAAAAATCTATATCTATGTATCTTTTATATATATATATATATATATATATATATATATAAGCAAAAGAGTCATAATTTACTATTTTATCCTTAAATCTTTGAATTTAAATTAAATTTAATTAATTATATTAATTATAATTCTATTTAATATATTTAACATTAATTGATAATTAGTCATTAAATATGCTCAAAATAAATAAAATCATTAATTAAATAAAAATATTAACAATGCATTTTGTTTAATACATTATGATGTTAATTATATTATTCTTTTATTATTTTAGTATGATCGGTTTTACTAAATATTAGAATGTTGTAACTAATTGTTATTATTTTATTAAAATTTACGTAAATAAATTTATAATTTTATTTAAGACTTAATTTGACTATTTAATACTCATCCAATATTTGACAAAGGTATTACCACATGATTACAAAAATGTATTAGTGTTCACTATGTCGAAACAGAAACATAATTCAATTGATGATATCAATCCAACTACGGGTGGAATTGAAGACAAATTTTTTTATGTCATACAAATCCAACTAAGATGTTTTGAACCTTGAAAAAGTAGATCCACCAAATTTGAACCATTCTAAAATGCAATAAACCAAAATGAATATTTAATGTTGAAATTTTTGCAAAAGTAGCAAAGGACGTGTTAAAAATTATTTTGTCATTTATGGTAAAAAATCACAATACATGTTTAAGAAGATCAAATAAGCTTGCAATAAATGAACGGAGATACTGTTAATCAAGAGGTTAATGATTCAAAGTTTAGTTTGAATTTATTCCAATTAGTCACTTTTACAAAATTGTTTAATGCAAGCAAAGTAAATCGACCAAGATATTTTTGTTTGATATGCATACATTTTTTCATTATTTTAATATTGAATTCCATATATTAGACTTAATTAACGATTGGGATGTTTGGTCCCTTCCCTTTCCGAATTTCGACTTCTATTAAAAAAAACTTAATTAATGATTAAATAGACTTATATATTTGTTGTTAGATATAATTGGTGAAATTGTCTATCATACTGACATGCAAAGTCGTTGATAAGTGCAAATTTATAGTCAATTTTAAAGCATTTTATGTGTGATTATTTGTGAAAAAAACCAAATTTGTATTGGCAAAATGTTAGCAAATTGCAGAAAAATGAGAAATGAAAGGTTGCTGTCTGGAATTGTGGAAAAGCTTCTGTTGGAAGCAAAAAATGGAGTAAAAAGGCGGGTACACGTGGCGGCAGCGAATTAAGCGTGAAGAGAGGAGATGGGAGCGACATGACATATGTATAAAAGTAAAAGAGTGATCAATTACTTTTTTAACCTTAAATTTTTAATTATTAATTATTAATTAGTTTCTTCATAATTTAAAAATTATTTTTTTAAATAATTAATTAACCATTAATTATTTCATGACATATATTTAAAATTTAAGTTAGTTGTAGAATAATTTAAAAATATTTCTTTTAAATAGTTAATTATTCCATAAATATATTTTTATGTTACGCATGTAGTCTTTAAGTATGTTATTATTTACTACTACTATTATTATTATGCTATATTACTATAATAGTTTTATACAGTTTTTTAAAGTTAATGTTTATTATATTTTCAGATAGAATTCAACCAGATTGAATTCGGTCCAACAGTTTTGAAATATTAATTATATATGCATTTTTTATTTTAGTTTCAATGACATGTTATTGTTTTGGACGTTTTGCTCAATGCACTAATTTACTTTTAATTAATTTGTTTTGGGACGTGGTTTAACGGTTAATTTTTTTAATAATTTTACATTATTGTTTCTGATTATTGAGGTATCATTTTTCATGTTCGCTTTTTAATGGCTTGGAAGTTTTGTTAAAAAACGATGCAACTCTATTAATTACTTTCAAAATGCTGTTATTGGTGTTTACTATATCCGATTTGTTGTTCGTAAGCTTGTCGTCTGTAAAAGCTTGTGTTCAACATTTGAACTTCGATTTTTGAAAAACAGTTGATTGGCCCCTCATTTGTGTTTGCGCGCGTTTATCTTTTTTGATATATATCATTTCTGTTCTTGTTATCGAATTCTCATTATAAGGATTCGAAGAATTTGTTTATTTCAGGGAGAAACTACCAAATATCCTTTACAGACGGTGTTTAGCACGACTCAGCTTATCGATATTTTCGTTTATTTATTTGTTTTATAATGTTATATAATTATTTCTACATTGTCCTAATTTTGTCTATTTTCGGTTGAAGGTAGTGTTTGAGAAGCTCAAATCATGAACATATCAATAAGTTGGCACCTCCAATTCAAAGAGTGAAAAAATTCAGGACTGAATAATTATTTTTGTTATTTTAATTATTGTTATAGTTATATATATTTTAATTATTGTCACTGAAATATAATTGTTGTTTAGTAACCTAAACATTCCAAATTGTATTCATAAAAAAATTTGCTAATTCTCAAATGAAAATAGAAATGAAATACATAATAAATACATATACTTTATAGAAATTGTTTCACTTTCACTTTTTTAGCTGATGTTGTATGTTTATGTGTTATGCTATTAATTTTAATAATATGATTCGTTGTTCTCATAAAATATTTGACATGCGATCACAAGAAAATTGGAGCAATGCATGTGTTTATTATGAATATAATTCGTTATATAGGGTGCAATCAAAGACATATTTTATTTTCGATATAAATCTAAATAAGATGTTACGACCCCTCAAAATATGTGTTTTTGTCTTTTGTACCATTCTAGAATGGAATACACGACTCAGTTTATCAGTGTTTTCGTTTCCTTAATTAATTTATTTGTTTCATAATGTTATATAATGATTTCTATATCTTTGGTTGAAGATAGTGTTTGAGAAGCTCAAATTACGGGCATATCAATAAGTTGGAACCTCCACTTTCAAGAGTGAAAAAATTCGGGACTGAAAAATTATTTTTGTTATTTTTATAATTGTCATTGTTTTATATATTTGAGAATATTTTCCAACATTCCAATGGAAGTAAGAAAAATATTATTGTTGTTTAGTAACGTAAACATTCTACAATGTATTCATGAAAAAATTTGCTTATTCTCAAATGAAAAATGAGAAATTAAATACGTAATAAATACATATACTTTATAGAAGTTGTTTCACTTTCACCTTTTTTGCTGATGTTGTATGTTTATGTGTTATATTATTAATTTTAATTCGTTGTTCTCATCAAACATTTGACACGCGATCACAAGAAAATTGGAGCAAAGTATGTGTTTATTATGGATATAATTCGTCATATAAGGTGCAATCAAAGACAGATTTTATTTCCAATATAAATCTAAATAAGATGCTACGAATCCTCCAAATATGTGTTTTCCTCCTTTCTAGAATGCAATACACTAAAATGGTTTTGCATTTTACAAGATGAAAAGTTACATTAAAAATTAGGCTTTGTTCTCTTCATCTTCAATTTAGTTCAGTTCAGTTAAGTTAAGTTCATGTCAGATCCATTAATTTTAATTGAAAAAGTAATGTAAACAAATTAAGTTCAGTACAGTTCAGCAAAATTAAGTTAAGTTAAGTTCAGTTCAGGTTTTATAAGTTGAAAAGAACATGGCCTTATTTTGTCATTGGGTATTATAAAAATATATCAAACAAATGTTGTAGATTATTTATGGTAAAAATAATTTCTAACAAATAAATCATGCTTATAATTATTTGTGTGATGATTTTTAAACTATTATTTCCTTTTTATTTTGTTTGCAATGTGAATCATGAGAATAAAAAACATGATTTCTAATTGATTTAAAAAGTAAACTGCAATTATAAACATATATTTGTATTTTTATTATGGCTTATTTCAAGTTTTAGATGACATCTGTATATTCATACATTGCGCCGGGAACTATACTAATTTAATATAATTATAAATTACGTATTCGTTCATCGTACGGTGCACTACACTAGTATTTATAAAAGCAAAGAAGTCTTAAAAAACATCTTTGCCCTTATACATTTTATTAAAATATTCAAATTTTATAAAAAAAATTACATTAAATCCAACCAATTAATAATATCTTCTAACTACATCAAATACCCACAAAATAGGAGATAAAAGATAAAAAAAAATGACACCAAATCCTTCTACGTTTTATTAAAATATTCAAATTTTGAATTTCATAAAAAAATTTACATCAAATCTAACTGATTAATAATATCAAATACCCACAAAAATAGGAGATAAAACTAATTAAAAAGTTCACACCAGATCCAACTAATAATAATCTATATATTAAAGTAATAGATTGCTTTTATTTGAAACCCCTGCAACTACTTCGCCTTCTTCGTCCTTTGTTGATCCCATTTTCCCCCGGTGCTTTAATTCAGCTTTTTTTGTTTTTTAGATTATAA
>CAOJBJ011654833.1:0-12762 GCA_948291685.1 Euphorbia celastroides | reverse complement strand
TGCCGAAAGGTTGATTGATTACCTAGCTTCAATTTAAGGTTTCCTTAATTGACCGCTTTAGGTGATGTTGATGAGAATGGTCATTTTAGACCGGAGATGAATGATATGCAGAGAAAAGGGAGCAGAGAATTATACCTTGTTCGCCTTGGAACCGCTCCTCAAATCCAGATTAATTCAATTAAACTTTAGTTTAAGTTAAAATTTAACCAGGCAGCAATTCAAATGCAATACAAAAATTAAAGACTCTAGTCGACAGACAGAAAGCTTCGAAAGGATCGAATAAGGACTTAGAGAGAGAAGAGGCTAGTGCTCCGAATAGCCGGGGTCCAGAATATTGTGGATGAGGGGGCTATATATAGGCGAGAAAGGATCAAAGGGGGCAAAAATCAGGCTACCCGGCGCGCGTGCGCGGTTTCCTGGCGCACGTGCGCCTCTTTCGGTGTTGGCTGGCTGACAAGAAACACCCGTTCGGTGCAATTCTTCACGTTTTTCATGATTTTTGGGAGTTTCGAACCTCCGAAAATAAATTCTAGATCAGTTCTGCAATCCTCGTTCCGTTGCAGACGTTTTGAGTGGTATATTGGCATTCTTTTGGACCCTTTTACCAGAGCTGCGTTGTGTGCTTCGACTGAACTTTTTGAGCCGAAAAATCGAGTATTCACAGGTTCAACAAGTTGCTCAGTTTATGCATGCTCTGAGTAAGTCACATTGGCAAGCACTTAAACGCATTCTTTGTTACCTTTATTCCAATGTTGATCGTCTCAGATTTCAGAGTCAAAAGGCCGTTACTCTACAAGGTTTTTGTGACTCCGATTGGGTAGGGAATCCGGATGATCATTGGTTATTATCGGTTTTGCAATTTCTATGGTATTAATCTCATTTCTTGGACTTCGCGTAAGTAACGCACTGTCTCTCGATCATCCACAGAAGCGGAGTACCGTGCTTTGGCGTCTATCATCTCTGAACTTGCCTGGCTTACTATGTTAATTGAAGATATTCAGTTCCCATTGATATTTGCTCCTACAATTTGGTGTGATAACCTTAGTGTGACCTATCTCACGACAAATCGGGGTCTTAATAATCAAACGAAACACCATGAATTGGATTTTCACTTTGTACATGAACGAGTTGCCAATAAGGAACTCCTAGTGCGTTGCATCTTGATAGATGATCAACTGGATGACATCTTCAGTAAAGCCTTGTCTAGCTCACGCTTTAGTGTTGTTAGAGATAAGTTGGTTGTGGTCAAGACCTCGACTCAACTTGCGGGTGGATGTAAGATAGTGTATATTGTATATAATATGTACAAGGATATTTATGTAATTGTATATACTCAAAATTCTAATATATATAGAGGCTCCACATTATTGAAAGTGTGTGAGAGAATTACAATCTATCTGATGCTTGTCCCTTCAGAAAGAAAACCGGGTCAGAGTCCCTCCTTTCTACGAGACCTAAGTCCTGATAAGTGTATAATTACACTTATTTTTATGGTATAATAGTGACAAATTTGTTTAGAACTTAGTTTGTTTTATATCTCTTTTTTTAGATTTCACAGGGTATGTTCTTGTTTTTTATGCAAGTACAGGTGTGAGCGAGCGACCTTTTCCACCTCCTGGAAACTTGTGGTGTGTTTCCAATTTCCAACATTTCCTACTGATTTCCCACTTCCAACTGAGCTGACCGATTGCTAGCAAAGAAGGTTCTACGACAATGTTATTTCTGGCTAACGCTACAAGAAGATTATATTCAAGATGTTAGGCGATGCTGTGAATGCCAAATCAATGCAGACCTGACTCACATTCCTTCCATCGAACTTCATAACATAACTACACCTTGGTCATTTTCAGCCTGGGTCAGCGACATCATTGGAGAGGTAAAACCTTTTGCATCCAACGGTCATCGGTTCATCGTGGTAGCAGTTGATTACTTCTCCAAATGGTAGAAGCTTAATCCTACTATAGTATTACTGCGAAGAAGATGGCCAGGTTCATTCAAAGGCACCTCTGCACTAGGTTTGGCATGCCACATCACATTGTGTCAGACAATATAGTCCAGTTTCAAGGGGCAACCGCAGAACTACTTGAGAAGTGTGGGATTGAGCATCATAAGTCATCGCCATACCGCCCAAAAGCAAATGGAACAGTGGAAGCAGCCAACAAATCCTTGAAAAAGATTTTTGCTAAGATGGTGAAGACGTACAAGGATTGGGTAGAAATGTTACCCTATGCCCTATGAGGGTACAATACTACATTTAGGACCCCGACAAACCACACACCTTACTCTCTAGTGTATGGGATGGAGGCGGTCCTTCATGTCGAAGTGGAGTTAAAGTCAGTGTGAGTAGTACTAGAAGCTCGACTGGTGGAAGACGAGTTGGCAAAAAATAGACACGAACAACTGGCTTTAATCGATGAGAAGCGGTTGAAGGCACTTGACAATCTCCAGATGTATCAGCAGAGAATGGCACACACTTATAACCGACAAGTTAAGTACAACAAGAAACCTTTATAGGTGGGAGATCTAGTATTGAAGAATATAAATCCAACTCACACTGATCCAAGGGGCAAGTTCCGACCAAATTGGGAAGGTCCTTACGTTGTCAAAAGGGTAGTTGGAAAAGGAGCAGTGAAGATTTCGGACATGCAGGGGAATGAGTTTACCAGCCCAATCAATCTAGATCACCTGAAAGCTTATTACATGTAAAACAAAGAACAGAGAGAAAGCCCGGTTGGTGTGGCAATGAGGTCACCTAGGCGAAAATTAGACATAATAAGTAAAAAAATAGAGTGTAAAGTGGTCCGCTAGCTTGAAAACCTACAAAGACAGGCGGCTAGCTGAAAATGAAGGATGACTGTGAGTGTTAGTTTGATAACCTAGACTCTAAGCTGGCTAGCAGCGTGAGGAAAGTTGTAGAAGACTTAAGCCAACATTTGTTCCGAGTTAAAGTCAATTAATAAAGAATTGTTTCTCCTAAATCATTCGAAAGCTTGTCTGGATGTTGCATTGGATACAATTTAGAGAATCATTCTCATTTAAGCATGTTTATAACTATTGTAATTTCCAAATCAATGTATAAATTTCAAATCATAGTTTATGACTCTTCAGCTTGTGATCAGTCCGTAAAGTAAAAATAAAATAAACTGTTGAGTGCTTTGTGAGGGCACTCAAAAAAACATTAGGGCATGAAAAAACAGAGAGAGAAAGCTCGTTGGGTGTAATTGTGAGGAGACTCAAGCAAAAATTAGGACATAACAAAAACTAAGGGTGAGAGAGGTCCGTTAAGGTGAAAGCTCGAAAGGGCCCTTGAGTAGAAATTAGGACCAGCCTCGTGTCTGAAGACTTGATAAAGGAAGACATGCAAAAGTCAGAGTAAAAGTTATAAATGCATACATATGTCTCACATAGTACATAACCAAATACATAGTAGAATTTACCAAATTTCAGAGCCTACAAAGTTCCACAAGCAAACATAATAAGAGTTTAGAAGGTTCTAACAAACGAAATGGATAAAAAAGTTCTCAGAATTTCAGATAGTAGGGGGAAACAGAAAGCCATGATCCCTCACTCTCCTCAATTCTTAGGAAGATGAGCGTACGGGAAAGTGTGCTCCCACTAGAATAGGCTGCACTATAGAGCATCACACTTCGATCGCCAGGAGGCCTCTCTCAAATGAAACTGTCGCTCCAACTGCTCGTTCAAAACCTATAAAATACTTACATCACATTTCATTTGCATAACATGCATACATGCATTCCTATACACATTTGAACATGTAGGTACTTACCACCATCGAACCATTCTCCGAAGGGAGGAGGGTGTTATGGCGGAACTACTGCATATACATCTCCTCAGATGCCTCGCGTCCAACCTACAAGACAAAGACAAATAAGCTAAATAGCAACACACGAAGAATATGATTAGTTTGTAAGGCTCACGTGTGTAGCATCAGGTGGAGCTATCATTGAATGATGATCGCTAAGATAAGGAGGAAGTTGAACGTTCTGCAAGCCCATCACGACTCGCTGCAACATAACCTCCTGAGGAAGCTGCATAGCATAAGTTCTGAGAATGAAAGGTGCAACATGAGGAACATCATGACCCGCAGCCGACTTCTCCACATGCTCTTCCTTAATAGGGGGACCATCTCCAGCTCTCGAAACCCCGACAGCAAGCATTGCAACACCCTAAGGGTCGTCACCTCTGCCAACACTCGCATTTACATCATGAACGGGTGGCTCATCAGGGATCTATAGGTTAGAAAGAAGCATTAACAGAAAGTCAAAATGAAAAGAAAGCTAGGTTGCTGAGCATACCGACACAAAGGCAATCTCTCGCACGATAGCCTTCACAATGATGGTAAGTAGATGAGGTATGTTCTCCTTGTAGGGCGTGTCCTTGAACTCCTCCATCTCCTCGCCATGGCCAAAGGCAATCTCTCACACGATAGCCTTAGGAATCAAGTGCGGACAAAAATAATACCCCGGAGGCACAATAGGTGTTGGACGTAAATGTGGACCCATCATCCAACCACGGACCCTCTCGCCAAAATACCACTTGTGACTGTTAGGACACTCCATCATAAAGCGGCTAAGGTCCCACGTCTGAGCCTCAAGGGCGATAGCTCGATGAGTGATGTACTCGAATGGATCCACATGCACCTATGATGACGTTCATCAAAATCAAGTAAAAGAACCAGTAAACACAGTAAAATCAAACTCATAGTCAATCCTCGAAGAAGATCTCTCGCCACCTCGTAAGGCAATGAGTTAGTACTCCACCCGATGCTATTCCATTTCGGTTTCTGTGCAATCGTCCAATAGTCAATCACAACCACATTCGGCATCTATCGAAAGCCATGTTCAAAAGCCTAAATCTATAAACAAAACTAACTTATTCAAAAAAAAAGTCATAATAACAACCAAAACATGAAGAATTAACTGATAGAAGACTTACCATCACAATCAGTGGTGAACTAAAGAAATCCCGGTACTGTGCCTTAACGCACATGTCCAGGGCATAATACACCTGTCCGAGAGCAGCTCGAGCCCAATTCCATTATCGGCTCCTCCTCAGATCCCTCTAGGTCTCCAACAAACCCAAATCCACTGAGTACTCCCCCACTGAAAATACAACAAAGATAAAGCACATAGGAGAAAAGCTCTGACCTCACAAACCTTAGTCACGGTATCAGTACTAGAATAGTCCCTCCAATAATTCTTCAAAGGTTCATATGAGAGCTTACGATCCGATAACTCGGTCCCTACTAAGCTCGTGTAGTACAGGTTCCCACGAGGAATGCAAGAGGGAAGTGTGTTGAACTCGATGGTATCTCCTTCCCGAGGAAGACCAGTGATAGACATGAACTCAAAAGGAGTCATAGTACACTCCTCGATAGGAATATGAAACGCGTGGGTCATGTTAAACCATCTATTAAGCAAGGCCATGAAAGGACTGATCGATAAGTCAAGTACATCCGCAAACCTCAATAATGTCTTCCCAACCTAAATCTCAAATTAAGGCCTTGCTAGCCTCCTTAATGAATCCCCACCAAATCTGAGCCTCTAATAAAGACCCGGCACCACGTCCCAGGAATGGCTGCAAATATATCAAAGACTTCCTCAAAATTACCCAAACTACATAAAAAAGAAGCCTAGCATAAAAAGCCCCCCAGGGGCTGACGGACGCAACAGGCAACACGATGGAAGCCCCTGTCACATAACAGGCACAACGACGGCGCGTGTCATTGCTGATACATGCCGTGGTGGCGCCTATCTGACAACAGGCACCGCCACCCACGACGCCATCTCTACCCATTTTTCAAGATTTTTACCCAAAAAAAAAGATACGAAATCATTCTAAACTATCAAAAACATAAATTCATGCATCAAACATTTAAAAACACATCAAAATCACAAAAATCCACTCTAAACCTAAAATGCCCAAAAACACCCAGTTCACAAAAATAGAAGAAACAAAGCGAAATCAAAGGCTAAGGAAGTGAGTTTACCCCTTGAAAAGCCGAATGAGAGTCGGAGACCAACACCTAATGCGCAGATGCATCAAAACACAAGCCCTTGTATGAAGAATTTCAAACCAAACCCCAAGTCGGTCAAACGGGAAGAAAATTGATGGTGGTTCTTTCTCGAGCGGGTATTATGGCATCCAGAGGGATATTAGGCATGCGTTGAGAGTGTTCATCCTTCTCCAACGTCTCGGGAGAGAAAGATTTTAGAGAGAAGTTGGAGAAAATGTGTTAGATAAAGAAGAAGGAAGTAGATAAATGGAGGAGGAAGAAGAAATAAATACAGATGGTGGGACTCACCACATCAAATTTTCAAAATTGTAAAAGTCTCCTGAAGTTTCAAAATTTTAGAAGTTGTAAAGTTTCGAAATTTTCAAGATTGCAAAATTTCAAAATTTTAAAAAATTGCAAAGTTGTAAAGCTTCAAAATTTCCAAACTTTAAAAGTCCCTCTAATCTCTAATTTTCCAAACGACGACGACCACCTCAAAAAATTAATCCTGCAAATTAAATAGGTTGGTTAAAATTCCTAGTTGGATAGTTAGCCTCCAAATTAAATTAGTCAGTTAAAGTTCCTAGTTGGATAGTTAGTCTCCGAATTAACTTAGTTGGTTAAAATTCTTAGTTGGATAGTTAGCCTCCGAATTAAATTAGTGAGTTAAACTTCTTAGTTGGATAGTTAGTCTCCAAATTAAATTAGTTGGTTAAAATTTCTAGTTGGATAGTTAGCCTCCAAATTAAATTAGTCGGTTGAAATTCCTAGTTGGATAGTTAGCCTCCAAATTAAATTAGTCGGTTAAAATTCCTATTTTGATAGTTAGCCTCCAAATTAAATTAATCAGTTAACGTTCCTAGTTGGATAGTTAGCCTCGCTAGAGTTAAACACCCTAGGAGGGTTCAGTTTCTCAAACCTTAGGTAGGTCTAAGGTCCATTCTTACAAACCCTAAGTAGGTCTAAGGTCCAGTTTCACAAACCCTAGGTAGGTCTAGGGTTCATTTTCAAAAACCTTAGGTACATCTAAGGTCTAGTTTCACAAACCCTAGGTTTGTCTATGGTCCATTTTCACAAACCTTATGTAGGTCTAGGGTCCAACTTTAATTTGAGAATCCTAGGAAGGATTAGGTAATAGTTTCACAAACACCAATGTGGCACTTGTGTTCGTGTTTTTGAGTCCGAAATGGACTTTAACACTTAATTCTACTCCAATTCTGACTCTCCAAACTCTGACTCCTCCACCTTGAAATCCACCCTATAAATACCTCCCTCTACAGCCATTTAATTCACCATTAACACCTGCAACCATTCAAGTTTTTTGCAATTTCAAAATCAATTTGCATTCAAGTGTTCTTGAGCTCAAGAACACAAACCCTTTTCTTTTCTTCAAGCCCTATTGATTTCTCTCAAATTCAACCACTAGAAATGAACCTAGTTCTGTTCTAGATCAACTAAAATCCCTTTAAACACTAAATTCAACCTATGTTTGTGACCCAAGGCAGTTCAGGTGGAGATTTGGAGCATTCAAAGGAAGAACAAGAGAAGTCTTCAAACAACCAATTCAATCAAGAAAGCGATGTTTCGAGGTAAACATGAGGCTCAAATTGAAAAATACTTGTTCTAATGTTGTTATTAACATGTTCAAACACGAATTAAACAATCCGAAGTTAATTAATTTGCATGATTAAGTTCATTTTAAGCTTGAATTAAGAAAAAAACAATCTGGAAAATTAGGGTTCATAAAACTACCGAATTTGTTCATGCTAATTTTGATGCCATGCTTTTGTCAAATGCTTCTGGAATAAAATATATGTTAACTATACTCATTAAAATTTAATTTGGTGCAAGTTTCATAATTTTTTGAGTTGTATAGAATATTGTATGAGTTTATTAAAATGACCTAACTGCAATGTGTGTTTTCTGTACCAACGGAGATGTTCATAGCTATATCTTTAATTCTGTAAATCTGATCGACACTTTGATTATACCATGTGAAATTAGACTTACTAGGGTTTCTTTACATGTAATTTGAGTTCAATTTGGATTTGTTTAGGATTCGCAATTGCTTAGTGAACATGAATTGATGATTCTTCCCGTTTCTGCATTTCAGTCCTTATCAAACACATAGCATAATGACCTAATCTTATCCAAATCTTGTAAAATTGTTTTTATAGATTCATATACCTGTAGTCTACTGTAAAAAATTGGAATCAATTTGAAAAGGTTAAGTGTCTGTTTTGGTCGAACTACGAAACGGTGTCAAATCTGCCTCACACTAGAACTCTAGGTATAAAAGAGTTATAAAAGTTATAGAAGTTCATAGGTTGTAGAACACACTTCATAATTGAATTCTAATTCATTTTAGACTCTTTAATTTTCTTGTAATTATCTATTAATCTTGTATTTATCTCTTCATAATCCTTGTTAATCCTATCATTTGTAATTATCTAGTAACAACTCATAATTATCCGTTTATATTATAATTAAATATTAACAATTATCACTTATGATTAGGATAAAGCTTAATTTGAATTGTACGGATAATCATTTTAGATTTAGGATAATAAATACATGATAATAATTAAGTTAAATTAAAACTATATTTCAGGGAAATTTTGTCACTAAAGCAATAAGAGCTTAAGGAGGTTGGTTTTTAAGTGGGATCATTGTGACCTCACCAACTTCCTGAGAATTTTCTTTAAGAGGCAAAATCTAATTAAATAATAACTTTCTTATACTTAGGATTCTATTGTAATCGAAACTTCTCGAGTACAAGATCCCTATCTTAGCTCTAATTAACTGAGTCAACATAAATCATTGCACACATTTTGGTTGAGATTATTGAACTAACAAACGCGATGCATATACCCTAGGTTAGACTATAGGCAATGAAATCAACATTATTTTAGTTTGTCACGTATGGAAGAAATAGGCAAGTCATCCGGACATAATCTCTGGTTAAGAGTTGTTGGGTCCTTTCAAGAGGGTTTGACGACACTTATTTTTTCTTACATTCCCGATAGAGCTGAATCGGGTGGCGACTCCAACACTTAATCCGAGCTTAGGCTTGAGGTAGTTTTAACTTTGTTTTCAAACCATTTTAACCACTAGTCCTTAGCGATCGGTCAGCTCAATCAGAACGTGGGAAATTAGGTGGAAATGCTGGATATCGGAAACACCTGTAAAAAGGTCACTCGCTCACAGATACAACTTTTCATCAACCATATAAGGGCTATTCCTACATCATTTGGACACGTGTGAGGGGGCGTTTAGACACCCATGCACTTGTTAAATCATGTGTATATGTGTGAGATAATGAGTGGTTATGTTGTGTGAGAGGATTCATAGATTTTTCTAGTGTTTGAGGGAAGTTATGTAGTGATTCGATTTCTGTTCTTCGATCACTTCGTTTCTCTGCAAATTTGAGTGCTTATTGTATAAGTGTATTCACGACATTACAAATCAATAAGATTTCTTTGTTCTTAAACTTTCTTTTGTTTGAGTTTCACAAAGATAAAGTCTTAGAGGAACTTCTGTAGAATCTAGACCGAATTACAAAGCAACGCAGGAATTGCTTCGGAATTGACAACACCCTTTGGATAGGAATGCCACCATTCAACTGAATAACGATAAAGGTTTGATCTCCCTTTATCTCGTTAGGCATACCTTTCATAACATGGTTTGTTTTTCTGTATATACTAGACTTTCACGAAAGTTATATCATGTCTATGTGTTATAATGTGCTTCTTGTATGATGGTTATAGGCTTGATAGTTAAATCCAGTGAAATGATTAGTCTTTAAATATATACTTTTAAGAATAACACGGATTAGGTGGACCACTAGATTGTCAATTTGGTGCTGTTGGGACTGAATTTAATCATACATGCACTAGGATTGAAAAAGTTATCTAATGTGGATTCTAGAACAAAATTTGTTGAAGCTATGAAGTGGAAGAATTGTTTTTGGTCATTTGCATGATTAGTTACCTACACTTGGATTATGTTTCATGTCATATAGATATCTATCATTATTTTTCATCATCCTCAAACCAAAACCTTTTATCCTTTATTTTGTTTTATTTATACCATTCTCTTGGATTGATTTATAAAACCCGAGTCCCTTTCCTGTGGAATTGATATCTTGAAAACTACATCGCAACTGTATACTTGCAGTTATCAACATTTTTCTATTTGGTAATCAGTATTGACGACACCTGTTCGAAAGATGAACTCATTATATTAATGAGTAGAACAATGGCGAACAAGTCCCTTATTTCAAACTCCTCGAGAATGAAAGATTACATATAAATTTTTGTAATTTGAAGAGATTAAATTCCCGCATATGTTCTCTGGTGATTTGGAAACTGATGCCTTTATCTTTGAATGAATTCTTGAGAGATTAATAAATCACCAAATTCTTTAATGGTTGAATCTTTATTTATGGGCTGAGCAATATATGCGACAATTGGAGCAGATTCGATCTTGGATGTTAAAGAAGTTTGAGTTGGTGCTTTCGAAGCAGTTGGTCACTCCATTAGACTCTACCCATTGCATTTGTTGGAATTCGTGAACAAATAGAAAAACAACAGAGTTGCAAATCCTGTCTGAAATTGATTTGTTCAACTTTTGTCTTATTCTATGTCATCTACACACACCATCATTAACTGCTTCTACAAAGGTTATTAACTTTATGACACTGTCAATCGCCGTCTTTGTCCTTTACAATTTTTCTTGCAACAATTTAGCCATGGTTTTTACGAGCATTAAATGCACATTTAATGCAGTACCCGAAAGACTATGACAATTTGAATTTCCTTTAGTTTAGTACTTTGTTGATGCGGAGTTCAAATTTTTATTTCGAAAGTAGTTCTTTTCCTTGTCTTAGAATTTTTTTGTCGCAAACCTTGTTCCTTTGTCGGATCTTTGTTCTTCCCGGGTTGATCTGAATAGACAAACTTCCAGTAGTTGAAAACTGAAATTTTTCTTTCCCGGACTCATCTTGCAATAAATCCAAATTATTTAAATTTAGTGCACGGTTGAAACTGTTTTAACTTTATTTCTAGTATAATTTTGGATAACCTTAATCCAGTATCTAAGTAGAAAATATCTATCATTATCAACTAAACTATTTTCATTTCGACTTTTCATAAATAAACTAAACTTAATTTAATAAATTTAAACTAAATTTAACTTTTTTTAATTAATATTCAGGACGGGCTTGAATTTGGACAGAACATCCCAACTAAATTTAACTTAACTTAATGAACATAAACTCATTTAAATTTAACTTAATGATCCTAAATTAAATAAAATCAAACTTATAATATTCTATAAACAATAAATTTTGAGTAAATAATATTTAGTGCTATCAATATATTAATTTCTCTAACTAATATTATTTGAATTGTTATTATTAAATTTGTACCGTAATAAATTCATATAATTGTGAGTATCAAATATAATTTCTTCAAATCATACATACGTTGACAGAAAAGGCCTTATACTTTAAATGCCACAGTTTACCAATCCGATCCTTAGTCTTTCAAGATCACCACTAGGATCCCTCAACTTAGTAAAAAAACATCTCCGGTATCCCTGCGTTCACATAAACCGCTCTCAACCCATGTGAGAAATGCATGCGCCTGTCCACATCACTTGCCCCCTCTCTCTATACACGTCACTTGATCTATTCCATCACCATTGTTCATCCCACCCTTATCTACCGATCTATCTCTTCCAACAAATCGATCAACGACATCCTCACCGGCTCCACCTTCGCCGATCCGTCTGCCACACTTGACGGCTCCTCTGGCGACTGCTGCTCTGCGGCCGCCTGAATCACTGCTTCTGCCTTTGCAGCTCTTCAGCTGCCATCGCCTCCTTCACTTTCGATCACTAGAATTCTGGTGTGCCTTGTTGATGTGCAACCATAATTGGGGAATTGAAGCAAATTTCCGATACTATGGTTGTTGAGATGCACGTTGGCCTTGCCTCTGAAGGGGGAAGCAAGCTTAAGATGATTATCAACTATGTCGATATATTTACCTACAGGGTGAAATCCCATCATCGATTGTTGATTATTTGATTTGTAGAATTGAATTTGTTGCAATTGTGGGTATATATATATATATATATATATATATATATATATATGAATCAATTGCGATGTTTGTTTGCCTATATTTTTGTTTGATTGAATTCAATTGGTTGCTTTTTGTGGTGTTGGTGATTTGTATATCTTAGATTAGCATGTTAGGATTCAATCGTAATTGGGTTTTTGTTCGATGATTGATTGATACTGTGAGTAGACTAGACTCCATAATAACTAAATAAGAAAGGAAGGGAATTTACTGCAATTTTCTATCTATTCCAAAAGGAGAATTACAATTATTCCAAAATGAGAATTACAAGTAATAAATAGGGAATATTGTTAACTAACCACTAAGTCATGATATCCACTCTAATAAACTAACTCCTAACTGAAAACCATGATCTACCACTACTCTAAATACAACTATGATTTAAAAAGACCAATTCAATCTTACAAAATAACTGAAATTATGCACGAATTGAATATGGACTGTATCAACTGTCTTCCCCTCCAGATTCAGCTCGTAATTTGTGACATCATAGTGCCTGAGATTGGAAGTTGTGTTAAGTAAGCAGATTTTAGGGAAAAGCTTCTGTTTACAGATTTCTTCAGAGATATCAGCAATATCTTTAATGGGAAAACTTTGAGAGAG
>CAOJBJ011654682.1:0-11799 GCA_948291685.1 Euphorbia celastroides | reverse complement strand
AATGGCATACCGTGACACTCTTTTGAAACTTTTTCAGCTGTTACATCTGCCCTTGGATGCTTATTATCGCTCAGCTGATGTGGCTGGCCCGATGTTGAGGCAATTGCAGAGCTAGTGGCTGATTCTTTGACAGAAATGGCTGGAACAACCAGAGCCAAATGTTTCGCCTCGTCTTTTGATTTTTGAACTTTGTCTCTAAGAGCAGCTTTTTCTTTCCATTTGTTGATTTCTTTCTGCAACGACGTTACTTGCATCTCAAGGCTTTTAACCGAGGGTCCAGAATCGATCTTGCACTCTTCAATGCATCTTATTGCATACTTTACATCAGCTAATCTCTTCTTCGAGGCATCGATCTGCAGTCAATTTTTCATAATAGGCACGCACATTATATTTATTGAGGTAGCATCATATAACAAACAAATATATTAAAAAAAAAGTACCTGTCCTTCGAGAGTTCGGTTTCCCTTTCTCAAATTTTTGGTAGCAATCTTGGATAGCCTCAAGAAATCATTCAGCAAAGATACAGGTCGGTACAAACCTTTGAATGTATTAATAAACTCGAATAAACCTATGGATTAAACCTGATGTAAATATTGCAAATGCCACAGATTAAACACAATTGCTAAACAAACCCGAAAAAATCTGAATTAAGTTTCAACTTTAACGCTTACCAGGTACTTTATTCGTGAAACCTAGAGCTCGAAACAATGCAGGAGCCGGTCTTTGAACTTTAACAATTTCCAACATCGTTAAAAGCTTATCAGCATCAACAACAGAAGCCAGTCCATAAGAACATAAAAGCTGCAAATAACCTAAAATTTCAAAAGAATGTTCTGCATCGACTGTCAATTTCGCATAACCAATCACCGGCAATTCTACTAGCTTCTATCTTTACATGAGGATGAATTTCGGGCGATGAATTCATCAGTTCTTCTAATAAAAGACTGCAACTTTTTTTCACGATTGTGCCTTCGAACTCGGTATTATCCGCTTTCTTCAAATGGGGAGGGTAGAACCCATGCAATGCATCTAATACAAGCATTGCAGGATCTGAAGAGTGAGCAAAAGCCATTGACACAGCGATTCTCATTGAATCGAGCTCTTTCAAATGCTCATTTAAGTAAATCTGCAATGCTTTTCCACCTATAGTAGCAGTAAAACCCGGATTGTATTCAACTTGTTTCTGCTTTTGTTTCCAATCAAGCTCTTTCAAGGACTCTTCAATCATTCTTTGGGTTGCATCAAGTTCCTTCTTTTTCAAATCGAGCTCGCTCTGACATTGGCAAATCGAGTCTTCAATTCCTCTCAGTTTTCCCTCTTTCAAATCGAGTTCATTTGAGCAAACGCCGATAATCCCTTGCAGCTTTTCCAACTGCTTTTTCTTCAGCTCGAGTTCATCGTTGCAATCACTAATTAGACCGTTCACCATAGCTAACCCCTTCTGTTTCAACTCAAATTCCTCATGGCAACTCCTAACACAAGCTTTCACCTTTTCGGCTTCCTTTTCTTTGTCCTCGAGCTCCTTCTTAACCGATTCTAACTGCCCCTTTTTCAGAGAAAGCTCACGGGCAACACTTGTCGAGTCTTTTTTCACTGAGATCAATTTCTTTCCTTTGGATTTGAGTTCCCCAAGGCTGCTCCTTTTCATAGTGAGATCTTTCTGTTTCATTTCGATTTCTAAATCACAGCTTGCAGCCGAACTTTTCACATCTTCAACTTGTTTTTCTTTCACTTTAAGCTCCTTACAAAGTGCTCGAAGTGACACCTGTGGTGATACCAACTGCTCGTTTTTCACAGAAAGGTCTTTGCAATGTTCCTCAAGCTCCATTTTCACCAAATCCGATTTCTCCTCACTCGATTTCAGTTCTTCGTTTCGTTGTTCTACAGTCTTCTCTGCCATATCGAGATCGCCTTTTCTTCATATCCAGTTCATAACCTAAGAAACAAAACAAAAAGACCACACAATGAATCTTCAACAATACACTAGAGGAGAACAACGATGAGAACGGCGGATTCTGATCCCTCAAGATATTTGCAAAAACTAATACCTATGAAAAATTATACTCTACAAGCAACCCAATTTCAAAATAGAACAAGTGCAGAATCAGACCAACAATCTGAATATTTGAAAACTAAAAGAAAAAAATTCAGATCCATTCCTTTGTTAGAAAAACTTCCTTCAAAGAAAACCCTAGGAAACACTCAGAGCAAAAAAAAACATAGCAAACAAGAATCAAAAAATGCTATCTGGTAAAATGGAACACGAGAGAAAATCAAACACCTTTAGAGCAGAAACCCAATAACAGCAACTAATCCCTCCAAAAAGAAACCCAATTTAATCAAAAACAAAACTTCAGAGAAAAACAATGAACAAGAAAGTGCAGAAATCGAACTAAATATGCAAAACGAGTTCTTGAAAACGGAAAAAAAAAAAGAGCGCAAACCTTGATAAATCCAGCAGTAAAATTGTGATGAAGCTCCGGTGAAAACGCAATTACATTCGACGAAAGGAGTTGAATGAAGAAGAAACGGAGAATTTGAAAAGGTTTTTTCTTTTCCGCTGCAGTTGAGAGAGAAGAAAAGGCTTCATCTTGGGATTTGGCGGGTTTTTTTAATCGTCACAATTTCACGGGCGGGTCAACCCGAGCCCGCACATATAGTCCAGGTTTGTTTGGGTTTATATTTTGTTATTAACTCGGAGTAACTATAAAAGTTGGAAATTTTACGGATTGGATTTGGTTTTTGTAGAAATAATGAAGCTTATTCAAAAAAAAATTTATCAAATATGTTTATATTGTGCTTAACAATTAATCATGTTTTTATAATTTATTATATTAAAATTTTAGCCATTATTGAAAAACTACTATATATTAGAAAATTTTAAATATGAAATATAATTGTATATAAAAATTTGTATTCTTTTACTTTCATTTAGTTAACAAAATTTTTGAGAAAATATGTTTAAACTCTGCTGTCGACTTTTCAAGCGTACCCGAATTCTATCTAAATTTGAAATTTTAAAGAATACAGTGAGCTGATCTTTAATATTTTTATTTAAAAATCCTATCAAATTTGGTCCGTGTCCAACCCAATTCATCGGATGAAAAACTCTTGAAATTTTGACACTTTAATTTGTATTTGAGAAAATCCCTGGTTTTATATGGTTTTTTTCAAAAAAAACTCGTGTCAATAAATTGATTAAATTCTCCCCTATTAGAGCCAATATCATAATGTGTTTCGGCATTGCAAAAAGGCAAGCTCAATCGTGCTTGAATTTGTTACATTAATATTTGGGTAAGTTACATGGCATAACCAATATGAAATATGGATTTGGGCTAGACACCTAACCTAACAAAACTATCTCATCCACCACATAACAAGCTAAAATAATTACACCCAACACCCTCTAAAAATATATCAGGATATATCCTAGATATCAAACCTAGATATATCATGGAAATATGGATATATCATATCCAGGTTATATCCAGGTTATATCTTTGATATATTCAGCCACCATTATCGTCCACCATCACCGTCGTCGCCGGCTGCGATATATCCTTGATATATTATGATATCTTAAGGATATATCATGATATGACGCCGGAAAAAAGCTAATCCGGCGAGAAAACGGCCCTCCCCACCACATCTCTTCTGAAAAAAAAACAATCAATCAAACAACAGAAAAAAATCGACAGAAATTGACCGGAACTGACCAAAACTGACGGGAATTGACCGGAACTGACGAGAACTGACAAAAATCTACCGGAACTGACGGGAATTGACTGGAATCAACGGGAATTGACAGGAACTGAAAAAATCGACCGGAACTGACGGGAATTGACTGGAACTGACGGGAAACTTCAGATCTGGTGTTGAAAAATGACAAAAATCGACCGAAACTCTCCGGCAAGATCTGAGGGAGAAAGAGGCGACGAGATCCAAGGAAGAAGGAGGTGACGGTGGTGTTGGGTATGCCGGAGGGAGGTGGCGGCGGCGATGACGGGGATTGAGGGAGGCGGCGGAGACAAGATCCGACGAGATCTGTTGAAAAAATGAAAGAAATATGTAAAGGAGAAAAGGAACGTGTTCAGTGAAAATTTAAAATTGGAGAAGATGAAGAGTGAAATAGAAAAGATGAGGGTGTCATAAATATAATTAATTTCCCCCTTATTCCATACCATGTAATTTTCCCTTAATATTTTGCATGATTTTGTTATAGCTAAAAGTAAGTTTAGATAAACTTTGTGTACTTTATCATGTTATTTAAGCTGCCTTGGAGTTTAACATTATAACTTAACCTTATATTTTGAACTAACATTTTTTAAAAACTCTTTTACTATATAAATTTGTTGGCTTTTTTTCATTTTATCCAAAAATATTAGAAATATAAAAGAACTTGAATATGTTTTGTCAATAACACATATGCAAGTAACAAAAAAATGTATAAATAACTGAACAGATCAATTCAGTTATTTTTATTCCTTCGAGAAAGGAATATATCTACAAATGTTAACACAATAATTCAAGTGATTAAAGAATAATTTTACAGCTAATAACAACTCAGAGAGAAGACAACAAACAAAAAGAAGATCAAAGAGCCTAACAAATGAATAAATAATTCACACATATGACAGCCGATTATTCTCTCACCTGAAAAAACAATCTCAATTCTCACCTTCAGACACAAACAGTTAAACACTTGTTCTGTTCCTCGAAACAAAAATTCCCCGAAAAACGCTAAAAAAGTTGGCGTAATACATCCAAACCTCCCTGAACTTATTCTGAATTGCTTCTCAATCCCTGAACTTTCAAATGCTTCTCTCGATCTCAAACTTTCCTTAATAATCTCACTCTTAAATTTTCGAAAGTCAAGTCAATCATAAACCGACATTTGACATCTAGAAGAGGCAAAATTGAACAATTTTACTAGTTAAAGGAGGTAAAATGACACTTTTCCGCAATTTTAGAGGACGAGACGAACTTTTGAAAGTTTAGTGAGCAAGAGGAAATTCAAGATGCATTTAAACAAAAAAAATTCCAAAACAATCACTCGTCAACAACAATCACAATATGCAAGCTCCAATCTTATCATTACCATAAAATCCTCAAACAATGAGAATACTATGAAACCAACAATTCTCAACAATCAAGAATTCTCCCAAATATGCTGTCATTTTCACATGTATTTAATTCAACATCAACTTAGATAACTAGTTTTTCATAATCCAACTAAGCTTGCAAGCAAATCAAAAGCAAATTAAACCAAACTGAGCCAAGGATGACTTCCCATTACAACCGCTAGCAGCCGTATCGTCCAATCACAGCCTGCCACGCGGGTTGCAGGTTTTGTCCAATCAGAGGACCGAAACCCGGTGGCCCCCACCGCCGCCACACAGGTGAGAATTGTAGCCCGAGAATTTGAAGTCCGAATGATTCCGATAATTATCATCACTATTCGATCCACTAGTAACATCCGAGCAAGGGGTAGAACCGCCATCTTGGTGGTTTTCGGGTTGACCATTTTCAGGCTTTTTTGCATTGAGAAAGCGACCACCAGATCCCCGAGCCCTTCTCAGAGCATGAAGGTGTCGGGACTCGTGAAGATAAGGCTGCAAAAAAAACCGACAATTTGGGGTTAAAAATGCACAATTGGCCCAAATGGAAGCGGAAAATTGCAAAGGGAGTACCTTTCGGGCCTTGATAAGTTTGTTTTGAGCCTCTAGCTTTGCTCGGTATCGTCTCCTTCGAAGGATGGCGTTGTATTGTTTGGCATTGACAAAGATCGGTTCGTCTTGGGTGAACTCGGGAGGAAGCGGGACCCGAGCAGAAGTAACTCCAAACATCTGAGGGTGATGAATCTGAAGGCATTTTAAATACAAACCAATCAATTTCTCGGTCTAGAAAACGAAAAATATGATTCAAGTTTATGTACTCGAGGACATTAGAAACTAAGAAATTATGAATTATAAAAGTCCAAATGGCTACTGTACCGATAAGTTCTCTCACAACTTTTCATAGAACAAAAGATTTTGGCTTTGGAAAACCGATTTTGTCTCTTCATATTAATTAGTTAGGAACTGTCTAATTTGCTTTCCCGAAACCAAAATCTGCTAATTCTAGTGAAAGATTGAAAATAGAGCTTTTCGGGAAAGCAGACCCCAAGTATAGAATAAACTTTTTCCCAAGAGAAAATCTGGAATTCAAAAACCGACTAATCACTTGGCTTCGGATACTTACATATGCCATATATAGAACAGTTTCTCAAATTAGACTATTTATTCCGAAGCACGACAAAATAGCGGTAAGCAAGAACCGAAAAGAAACAAAAACTGCGGAGGAAGTTACTAACCAATGCCTGTGGGCCATAAGCAGCCAGCAAGCCACCAAAGTATGGTTCGGATAAATGAACCGGGACACAAGCCTGAAATGGAAACTAACATAAGGTTTTACACAACCCGACAAATCTTAAAAACAGAATACAGAGCAAAACTCACAGGCGATTGGCCATAGTCGGCTTGTGAGGGAAAGATGAAATCTTGTGTCCCCATTGATGGAGCAAACTTAGCAGAATTCCCATGAGTCTCGTTACATCCTAATCGAGAGAAATACCAAATAAATTACCTCAAGAACACACAAAAAAACATTAAAGAATAGAGATTAGTCTAAGCAGTTTGTGTTACCTTCGCCAATGCTGGCAACTTCGGGGTAAGATTGACCGGTTGATTGAGATGAAGACGAATCCTGTTCTTGAAACTGAAAAGTCAGTTTCTTTGTGCCATGAAAAGGCTGCTGCTGCTGCTGTGGAACCCCCATTTTGAACCCCGGGTTTTCAGACAAAGATGACGAGTGATGTTTTGTTGATTCGGTTGAATTCCCTAATGATTGGCAAACAAAAAACATAAGGAAACATTAGTAGTTGTAAGTTGTACCAGAAATTTTATACAGAAGTAATACATTTGGATAACCGAAACTCGAATTCAAGTAAACTCGCTAGAACTTCACCAAAGAGCTAAAGTTTGAAGTGAATCACAATTTAGGGATTTCAATTGAATGTAAAACATAAAATGTATTGGAAGCTAAGGAAACTAGGCGAATTCGAACCAACACAGTTATTCTATCGCCACAAAAAGGCGAAAAAACCAGAGATCAGCAATCAAATACAGAAATCAGAGACATGCAAATCCAAAATTGAATCCAAATTATAAAAATACAAAACCAATCAAACATTAACTCCCACAAATGAACTCATTAGAGCAAGCCAAAGCCCTTCATGCAAATACCAGAATCCATTAAAATGGGAAAAAAATATAGAGAAATCAAACTCTGCTGAAGCAAAATTAAGCAATTTCACAAATAACACAACAAATCAATAGCCAAAAATCCTGATCATTACTGAAAATAGAATTACATTTATGCCTAAAATAAGAACACAAATCACACATGCAAAACCCAGAAGCAACTCAATAGCCAAAAACAACTAAAAAAGGAAACTTTTTTATCCAAACAACGGCAACCCAGTGAAAAAACAATCATCAAGAACAGATATTTAACAAACAACAACCAAAACCCGCCATTTTCATCATCTATAACACCTTAAAGTTCAAACCTTTGATCAAAATCAGAGAAAACAACCACAACCCAGATGAAACAAACAGCCAAAACCCAGAATTTCACAGAAAAATAAATAAAAGAGAGAAATGAACCTTTTCAAATTGGAGGAAACTGCTATCTCTCCTTCTTCAACACACTTTCTCTCACTAGAAAAAGGATTAAAAGTCACTTCTTTTTCCTTTTATCTGTCTTCTGGTTATTGGATTTAATGCTAAAACTCAACCTTAATGCTCAATAAAATCACTTTCTCTCTCTAAAACACTAATCCCTCTTTCTCTCTCCTATTTTCACCATCACCATTACCGTCCCCACCATCACTGACCACTTCTCCTCTACTAACTTTTCTTTCTTTATATTTTATGTTGAGGATTTGAGAGTTTTATAATGGTTTTTTTTATCATAATAGGTAATTAAGTAGTTTGGTTCTTTGTCGTTTAGTGTTGGTGTTCTTTCTCTCTCTGTAATGAATTCTTGCTTAGTATTGAATTTTGGTTGGACTTTAATGCCCTCAGCCGTCCTTGTTTTTGCGGTTTTGCCATCGGTGGCTTTTTTTATATCACGCGCTTTCACTTTTTTGTTTGAGGTACTTTTTCTATTTTTTATTTGGTTGAGCATTATCCAAATCTTTTTGTATTTTCTTTTTTTTACAGATAATTAAACTAATAATGAGAAAGAAATTAGCACTACTGAAAAATTTTCATTTTTAATATGAATAGAGGATAATTTTGTTACAAATTTCTCTTGATAATAAGGAATCTTAAAAATTGTTAGACATGGGTTGCCAAAAAAAAAGGGACTTCAATGTCTAGTTGAGGGTTGAGTGGAGATTAATTAGACTTACATGTTCGTTTTTTAAAATATGTTAAAATTAAACATGAATAATAATATATTAAATCGACTAATCAGTTAAATTTGAATCACATGTTCTATAATTGGTTGTTATAAAAATATTTCAAATATAAAATTTAATATATAATTTATGCCACAAATTTAATTATATTTATTGTAATGTGAATATTATCGAAAAAGCGTCAGTATATCACTTAAAAAAACTCGGCCTAAACAGTGTTGATGCGCTAACTAGATGAAATAAGTTGATTATGGGTCTTATACCCCCTATGTGTATAAAGTTAGACAGAAATTTTAGAAGCATTGACAATTTCAAACTTTTTTACCACAATATTTTTCATATTTCAATAGAAATCATAAAATAATAGCTTATATTTATTTTATAGAAAAAAATTATCATTATCAACAAACAATTATCAACATCAATTCACCTTCACTAAGAAAATAAGTAGAAAATTACTCTTAATTCTCTTAAAAAAACCAACCAATTATAACAATAATAAATAGCAAATGGATTAATAGTAAACAACTAATTAATAAAAAAAACAACCACTTTTTGAGGCCACTATGGCTCCAAATATATTATTACTCATATAATAAGTTATCCTTAACATAACTTGTTAGATAACTTGATTATTATATTGCATATATAAAGTAAATTCTAATATTTGTTTAAATTTCACATGCACTTCTCATTTTTTAATTGATTTCTAGATATTTAATGTAAACTCTTACTGTTATTTATCTATGGCTTCTTTCCTTTATGAATATGATGAGTAGATTGTTCATTCAAACAAAAAGATAAAGTTATATTGAATTATCTCCCTTTTCCAAAAAATATTGTTCACCTTTCAACATGACTCATTTGAACAAAAGTTATGAGAATTTTTTTTGTTAATTGTGCTTGAATTTGGCAATCATCAATTATATTTAAAAACTCGTGTTACAAAACAAACCTGTGCTATAATATTTGTATTAAATAAAAAATTGTTTTCTTTTTCGCAAAACTAAATTTTAATTTTAGGTGAATCTCGATTCCTGATCTCAAATTTTCATCATCTAATTATTTTCAAAGTTACTATTTTTTGGCAATATAGAAACAAAGTAAATAAAACACTTAACATTACTAAGAAAATTATTACCAAAACAAAAAACATAACTAAGAAAAATTCACATTATCTTCTATATAATGCATCACAATAATAATGTAAGATATGATAATGATTAGTAAGAGAATTTGACTTTCTGTAACATATCATATATCACGACTCCACGAGTAGTTTAATTCTATTATTTTTCTTCTTGATTTTTGGGTCCACATTATTATTGAATCCCAAGTTAATTATCTAAGCGCACAAACAAAACAAGTAAAAATTTATCTTACTATAACATTAAAACTTTAGTTTTGAGTGTTCTGACCTAAAAAATAAAATTAAAATTTAGTGGTTGGAATTCAAATTTATTACGTCGTTGAGAAAGAGGTCTCTATATAGTGGTTAAAATTAAATTTGTAACTTTTAAAGGTCTAAAGTTTCAGTCATTTAAAAATGAAGCAAAAAATTTCCTTGTATTTAATTTAATGACCAGCTTAGAATAGCTTTCTCGAACTATTTTCCTCAAAAAAATTATTTTTGAAATTTTTTTATAAGAAGCATATTGTATTTTTGAAAACCTAATTAAGTGGTTCATAACTATTTGGTAAGAAGGGGTAGAATGTGTTGTTTACTGCTGAAATCCGTTGTGTTTACGTCTTTAATATTTATTTGTAACTTCTTATTATTGTTTTAAATAGGAAGTAATAGAGAATTTGTTAAAAATTAAAGTAGAAAAATAATGATTATGAAATCGAATATAATTAAGAAATGGAAAGAAGTGAGTTGGAGTCTGATACAAGTCAAGGGAAAAGTCACTGAATTTTGGCTTAAAAAGAGAGCCAAGTTTTTGCTTCCCTAGAAGTTACAAGAATTTAAACATTAAATATTCACCAATTCCCACTTTTATCCTTTTACACACTTTCTATTTACGTTTGTACCCTAACTTATCATTTCTTTTTCTTATTTTAAAAAGTCTTGAAAAAAGAATTATATATTTTTTACATGTTTGATCCATAATTATTTTCGTCCAAACTAATCGATATACCATAAAATTGGATGAGATATTTTTGTTCTGATCAATTTTACCATTTAAATTGTTATCACTTCTTGTAATTACACGTAAAAGTTCCGTAAACGTGTAGTCTTTTGCATACGCATTTTTTCTAAACGTACTTCAGATTTTCCATTATTTTTCCAGTTGTTAGTTAGAAGTTTTTTCTCCAACTATGTATTTTGGTCTATAAGTTCTTTTCTAGTATGTTAGGTATTCACAAATATACAGTAGTAGTTTATATTTTATTGGTATAATTAGAAAATTTAAAATAAATTGTTTCTCCTAAATACTCCAACTAGACCACTTATCAAGTTTAAATGTATTAAATGAAAAGACAATGATGGATTTAATTATATTTTAACATGGATGTTTCATTTTTGTAAGAAAATAAAACAAAACTATCATATTGAGATAATCATAAGACCAACAAATTAACATAACAATATTTATATACTGGACCAAACACTAGAGTGTATATTGACTCATGATTCCTTATCTAGTTAAGAATATTTGTTGAAAGAGTGAAAGATTGAGAGTTAAATGATTTAAAAATTAACGTACTAAAATTGTTTATCTTCAAATTTTAGAGAGTTCGAGCATGACATAAAACATTAAACTATTCAGTACTAAAATTAACAATAAATTTTTTTATTAATAATATGTTTCCAACAAATTTCATAGAATATATACCATTGGGAGTTGAATATTGAAATTTATAGACTTTAGAGAACTAGTGCTGGTAATGTTAGTTTATGGTGACGGTTTTATTTTTTAAACACTAAAATTTACTTGACCAATTCATATATCAATATGTTTCTAATTTGGTCCAATCAGTTGGATTAATGAGTAAATGGAAAGTCAATACAAATTATGTGTTTTTAACTCAGTCCATTCTAGCCACCGGCTCTAAATATTTTCAGTCACGACAGTCATTTTAAATTGAGTTTGACAGTCATTTTTTCAAGTGACAATTTTCTCGCCTAAAGTTAAACCGGACAAAAGAATTTAAAATTTAGATTCCACATGACATTTTTTAGAAAAAAATGTGACCACCTATGCTTTCATATGTTTGATTCCAATTGTTATACCATATCCAAACAAAGATAGTGATATAAAAAAGAAAAGTATTAGAAACTTTATTGGCAACAACAATTAGTTTTTTTTAATAATCAATCAAACCTTGAAAAG
>CAOJBJ011654399.1:0-15800 GCA_948291685.1 Euphorbia celastroides | reverse complement strand
CCATACCATCTCAATCGTCCTTCTCTCAGCTTGTCTTCCACGTGAGCAACACCGGTTTTTTGTCGAATGCACTCATTTCTAATACGATCTATCCTAGTGTGACCACACATCCACCTAAGCATCCTCATTTCGGTCACATTCAACCTTTGAAGATGGTGTGATGATCCATAGGGGTGCGCCATATTTTTTACGTGCTGGCTGCCTACCTACCACACAACTCTCCTCCTTTATCCGGGCTTGAGACCGGCAATGTACACATGCACATCAGCAGAGTTTTCTTCAAAATAGTACGAGGATAAAAAAATTCTTTTAAGAATTAACTGCTTATATCGATATATGTGCACTTTGGTGGGTAGATCTACCTCTTAAATCTCTACTTCTCCATCAAATCAAGGATCTACACCCAACTTGAAATGTTAGTCTCTAACCAAATAAAATCATATCAAGTTGCATATACTTTTGGTGGGTGACAACTTTCAATCTAGTCCAACTAGTTTATATTGGCAAGTTTGGTCACGATTTTTAATTTCGAGATGATCGAACATCAATTATTTAAGAAATTTAAGCTTAAGGCCTAAATGCATATATAAAAGCTCAACTTTTGAAAAGCTAAGCAACTATGCTAAGTCAAGAAAATGCTGTAAGCCAATAACCTAAGTTGGTAAACATTGTTTCCATGTAACAGAATTCAATTGTGCATATCTTACAAGAAACCAGAAAATACCATATACTAAGTGATAAAGTTGTCAAGAAGTTAATTTTTTAAAGATAGATGATTTCTTATCGATCACATTAGCTGCAGCGATAATGCATATTTCTAATTGTCGTTGTCTAGGCATTTGGACAACCGAATCAACATTCAAGAGGTGAAATGTGAAACTCAAAAGGAAAGTTATTTGATTTAACTGTTGATGTAAAAGAGCGGCACTTCAATAATTTCAGCCTTTATAAATGAACAAAAAACAAGAATCCAGATTAAACAAAAAAAAGCCAATCCTTAATCCCAAGCTAGGTTGGGTTGACAATGTGGATCATCTAGAACCACGAAACTCTATTCAAAGTCATATGCTCATCAATATCAAGCACATAATTTTTTTCTGTTAGTGTAATCTTCAATCTCCCTCTCCCTCTTGTTATCTATCATTAACTTCTCACATTTCTAATTGCAGCGTCTATATGTCTTCATACCACCTTAATCATCTTCCTCTCAACTTTTCCCGACATGTGCCACACTAATCTTTCTTCTGATGCACTCATTTCTAATTCAATCCATTACCATATTATATATCCTTCTGCACTTTTGACTTCACAAGGTAGAACTTTTGAATGCCATCAACTTGAATAAATTCTTCTCACATAATTAGAAGGTATGGTGAGACATTTTCTTGGTTGTTATAGTTGAAGAACTAAGGGCTTGATGATGCACACAACAAAATGAACTTTGAACTAAAGCGAAAGGGGGGAGGGGAAGAGAAGGAAGGAAGATTTCATTTAATGCTTTTACCTAAGGAGACGGGGACTGATCCCTCATAGTTTCCATTTATTTTCTTCATTTTTGTTGATCCAGAATGATGTTGTGTATCTCTAATTCAAAGTTTCCCCTTGGTATTGCTTGATATATAAACTAGAGTTCTGGTCATAAATAAACATATAAATATTGTTCTCGTTCCTGTTTTAAGTTTGTTGTTGTTATTAAACAACAAAATGCAAATGTTGAATTTACATGTAAATTTTATTCCCCGATTAATTTACCAAATTGTATGCAAGGACATGCAAACAAAAGCACAGAGAAATTCGTAAGGACTTCATCCATTACAACATAATGACACAAGTCCAAGTGTAAGCAAGCGTATCGTCTTGGATGCATCTCTATTAAGATAGAAAATACAATATTCATAGTTGTTAAATCCGCCGGATGTACACTAAGTGCAAAAACAAATTTGTTTGGATTAGAGTCATTACAGAACAAATCAAGTCCAAAATAAGCTATATTTAAGATTAGAACCCAAGTAACTCAAGTTCAAATCACATAGAGCTATTGAACTAATTAGGTTTTGAGATATTTTAAATAGAGGCGCACTCCCAAGGTACACTAGGTGCAAAAAAATTCTTTAAATTAGCATCATTAGAAAACAAATCAAGTCCAAAACAAGTTATATTTAAGATTAGAACCCAAGTAATTCAAGTTCAAATTACACAAAGCTATTGAATTAATTAGGTTTTGAGGGACTTTAAGTAGAGGAGCAATCTGAGAGAATTAATTTTCAAAGCAAGTTGAAAATTCTCTTGTAGTACTGTTCTTCCTAATTAACTAATCATTAAAAACTCGCCTAGAATAAGACCGTTAAGTGAGGAAGAAAGAGAAAGTAAAAAGAACACTGACCTTATATTTTGAGAGTAATTTTCTGCCTTATCACCTTTTTCCTTAACTCGCCAAAGAAAGATGAGGTGAAAAGGGAAGGGAGAACCATATGATTAAATTATCTTGAAAATTAATTGATTCATATATTTTGTACAAGGAATCAAAGAAATTATGACATTAAACTCTCTACGGAAAGTGAGAAAATTAAATGATTCCTACATGGCTAAATCCTCCAAAGAAAGAAAGAGACAAATATAGAAGGCAGGAAATTAATAACTTTTAATAATTTTTTTCCTATCATTTGCTACCAACAATTAATGAAAATTATATTCCTTCTTCAGTAATTATCATCAACTCACATAGAGTAGGTCTGACTATTAGGAAATAATAAGTACCTTGCATAATCTTCCCTACAACGTAAATACCATTATCATGCCTAGAACTTAGACTGAAAAATCAAGAAGAAAGCAAACAAGAGAAGCAGCCGTATCTACTATTCTTCCTAATTATGCAATTACTATTAGTTCCCCTAAATGAGGCCTCCAAATCCTGAAGAGAGGAGAAGCTTCTCATAATAACTACGGCAAAGAAGACAGTGGAGAGATATGAATAAAGGAAAGTAACTACTGTTGTTTTGATCAGAAACTGTAAAAAAATAAAGAGCTTGAATCTGAGGCGCGTCTATATGGGCCAGGCGCAATGTGGCAAATATCAAATATGGCGATGTGAGGGGGCCTGCGCCCTAAGCGAGGTTCACCTTCAACAACTATGATGATGCAAATATCAAAGCAAAAGCACTGTGAATTAAAAATAATAAATTCTGCATGACAAGTTCGAAGTTTTCTAACTACATCACTAGTTAACCAAAAATCATAATAGCCAGCCATCACAAAAGGCTAACAATAATCACTTATCAGCAAAAAGAATGCTTACATGATTTATCAGAGTCTGCAATTGCAACTGGATCCATATGCCCCTGCATAGTTCATAATATACAATATAAATTAGCAATACAGTCATGATTAAGGGAATTTCCTCAAAATAACATCGACACGAATCATGATAAATTGATAATATCACATTATCTAATTGTAGTAAAAAACCCTAGTCAGGCTCCTCGCTTGCAACAGGCTCATGCATAGATGAACCACGGACCAAGTGCTTGCCATACACAATTAAGTGATAAATTAAATTATGTGGCTATGCAATGATTAAGGTAAGTTTAATTTTAGTAAAGAATAGAAAAACAGGAAACATAAATTACGAAAGGAAGAACATAATACGGAAAAGAAAAGAAAAACTTATTATGGAGTTGGAAGAAGAGAAGTTAGGAGAGAAAATGAGAGAGATAACAAAAAAATAATTAAATTTAGGAAGGTTGGAGAATTGAGGGAGAGATAAGAAGGAAAGGAATACCATCTTGACATTATTCCAAATGGATTGACAGTTCGTAATAAGCTTACTTAATACTAATAAGATGGTAAAATAACTACTCTTAGCACGGTCCACTACCTAGGTCAATATACTATTTTTTAGTACAGCAAGTATGTGTATGTGTGTGTGTGTATTGTATTGATGGTACTCAATATTTAATAAGTTCTGAAATTCAATTTATTTATAATTTTTCTTTGTGATTAGCACTGTTAGACGAACACCTTGACTTTGCTCCAAGCAACGCCTTGAATACTATGCGTTAACCAAATGTGCTTGCTTCATTAGCGGTAACAAAGTAACTAGAACTTTCTGGTCATCTAGGGAGTTCAATTATATCTACAACTCATTGGAGTAACAAGAATGCAGCTTGTGTACAGATATTAAGCAAGTTATCACACTTGCTACAAGTACAGCCCTTTCCTTTTTTTTCTTTTTGAGTAATATGGACTATTTAATTTTTTGAGGAATCTGGGACTCAATCCCAGGACCCCTCCCCCTTCTAGCGCCTCTTTGGGACCAATGAAATGTTTGAGGAAAGCCAACTTCAGACTGCATTGATGTTGTGTGATTGTGCTATTGCAACAAAACACAGCATATTGCAAAGTAGAAAAATGATAGGAATAGCAGCAAATATGAACAAAGAGACATCAACCAGGCAGCTACAACCTAAATCTGAGCTGCAACCAATTATTTTGCACACCAAGAAACGGCTTACAAAGTTTTAAAAACAAACAAAAATTGCAGAAAACAACAACAACATTACCCCAATGCCTAACAAGGCTCCCGCGCAAGCGGGGTAAGGGGGGGTCAGGTGTACGCAGCCTTACCCTGAGCTAACAGAGAGGCTGTTTCCAATTGACCCAGAAGTAAAGATGCAACAGCTATTTGTGACTTCACAGTAAAAGAGGTTCAGACAGTTTAATGAGCCATTTGCTTTAGTCCATTATAATCCAAAGCCAAAGAATGGAGATTATTTGGCCCATCGAAACAATGGACAACAAAAATTGCAGAAAGAAAAATAAATAAATAAAATGTCATATTTATGTGCATATTTACGTTAAAATGTATCCCGCGTAACTGTTTTCTTACAATCAATTCAAGGACACAAAATAAACAAGACAAAAGATAGCTCAAAATCACACTACACTTACTTGCACTTGATGAGCTACGCTTCTGTTCAATGACTGCTGATTTGTCACTTCACTAACTGGTGGGGAATAGGTCTCTAATGCTGGAGCAGGCACTGCTGCAGCTGCAGATTCACCAGGTAGCCGAACATGCCTTAGCCGCTTCACTGCACGATGTAGCCGCTCCAACCGCAAGCTCTCACCATCATAGAACAGAACAGCATCATTTTCCTTGTAATCCTCACTTACACCCTCAAAAATTACTTTTGGTTTCCCATACTGGTTGTTCTGATACTCAACAGTAACCTTGTTATTTTTCCCCTTGCGTAGTGAGCCTGGTTGGCTTTTATCAATTGAAGCAGGTTTGAATTCATCTGTGGGAGATAAAGAGCATGAGAGCTAAGGAGATAACAATCATAAAGGCTACCGTACTGAATAAATTTATGCATCCTTTTTTGAGTGAAACTAGCTACCATGATATATAACAATATAACCATATGTGTACTTCTGATTCTAAGTATCCATGCACTTGCTCGTAAAATATGGCAATAAAATATGTACAAATCGACTGCATTTGAAAATTCTGAAATGCAAAAACTCAGTTTGATTGACTTCGCTAATTCTCATGCTATGGCCACTTAGGAGTCAATAGTTGCTAGAATCAGATTTTTCAACCAAAAAAAAAGAAAAACAAAGACCCTGTTAAAGGAAATGGAAATAGAGAAAGTAGATGATTTTGCAAGAATCAAATTTCAACATTATTTTAAAAATGTGTAGAGACACCACTAGCTCTGCAAATATCTTTCTTCTAAGAGCAAATTAGGGGGAATAAAGCCCAGTAAGGCAATGAATGAAAAATTACAAATCAAAGCTAACTAAATTTCCGTATTCAACAAAAAAATGAGTGTTAACAGCAACATAATGCAAGTTTTCGAGGGATATAGTCACCATATTAGATACGGATTTAGTAAAATTAGAAGTATTAGAACACTCAAATTCCCAGTTCAGTACCGGATTGTTACTGTATCCATGAGAGTTCCCCATCCATTACTCAAAAAGAAAGTGAAAAGAGACTTACAGCGCAAAGTGAAGACCTTAGAATAAGGATTATTGGAGTGGTCCTTAAAGGAAGGACCTAGAGATATGTTGTACCAACGATCTGCTTCCGGAGCTGTATTTGGCTCTTCGAGGTCGTGTCTCGCCATTTTTTAATCTGAACTAGGGTACGCCAAAAACAGGAAAGCAATAAACAGTATTTTACGGATTTGGCGGTCAATTGACAGAGACGAGGGTAATTTGGTCTTTCGATGTTGTGAACTTATTGGATTATAAACGGTTATTTCAGGTTCAATTGCTATCCATCACCCATTTTTACTTCGTATCACCCACATTTTTAGTTTTATATCTTTCAATCATCTTTTTATTATTAATACACTTTTAAATCTTAAAAATCCAAACCTTTTAAATTTTCAATCACCAATAAATAATATTACATATATAAATATTTTTAATCGTAAAAATCTACCATAAATCAGTTTAGAATAACTTAAAAATGAACTATCCCAAAACTATGCAATATCGTTTTTTTTAGCATAAATACACTTTAAAAACTTAAAAATCTAAACCTTTCAAATTTTCAATCAGCAATAGATAATATGACATATATAAAATATTTTTAACCATAAGTATCTACCATAGGTCGGGTTAGAATGACTTAGAAATGAACTATCCCGAAATTATGCAATTGATCACTTGGCAACAGTTTTTTGAGTATTGGCAACGCTTTAGGTAACAGGTTTTTCAGCTTTTAACATCAACTTGCCAGGATTTGCAACGCTTTTTCAATCTTTTGCATCATTCTTTTAAATGGTAACAACGGTAAAAGATACTGATGTTGCTACAGCACCAGCAGTTAGAATGACCGCTGGCGCCACTGCAGAAGCGGCCAGAGAGGCCGCTTGAACCACTGCACCAACGGTTTTTTCGACCGCTGCAGTATTGGTAACACTTTTTCGGGTTTTTCGCATCTCTTTTTCGGCTTTTCGCGTCTGTGTTGCGCATAAATTACTCATGTTAAGGGCATTTTTGGAAATTTTACGGGCGGCACGAAGTAAAAGTCTGCGGCAAATAGCAAAACCCTATTTCAGGTTATATTCGCTTTAAGGCTAGATGCATCTAGGCCCTAAACTCGTTTCCAATTGCCGCTTTCCCTCCTGATTTTTAAAAGTTTTTCCCAATCCCATAAACCTATAAAAAAAAGTTTATTTTGTTCCTTTAACTTTTGAAAAATGCATCATTTTACTTATAGATGTTACATGTCGAATTTGACTGGTTTGACTTTTAAAAAATTTCATCAAACTAGAAGTTGACATGTGAAATTTTAACGTTTAAAAGTTCTTTGTAGAAAAGTTTAAAGAGGCGAGAGAAAACAAATTTAGGAAGGTAAGAGAAATTTTTTAAAATTCATGGGAAAGATGTAAATCTGGACAAGTTTAGAAGAGTCTAAATGTACTTGGCCTTCGCTAAAAACCCTGTTTGAAAAATGTTAAAATAAATTTAAGAGATTGTAACCTTTTTTCTTAACAAAAATTATATTAAGTGACACTTAATTAATTAGTATTGTTAATAGTAGAAAATATATATCTAAACAATCGTGAATAAAGGCAGTTTTTAAACAGTAGTAAGAAATTTTGGATTTTTATTGGGAAATTGTTGTTAATATTTATTTTTTCAAATTTAATTACATCAATATTACATTATTCCTCCTTTAACATATCATAATTAAATATTAACTATCCAAAACCTTTTATATGTTTCTATTAAATGATGGGTTCCTTCTCTCCTCTCTTTATGTTTTGCATGTTCTTATTCTTCTCCAGGTAAACAATTTTTCTTCTTCTCTTTTTGTTCTCCTTTATTTCCTTCTCTTCTCTTTTTTTTGTTTTGTGTGTTTTTATTAAACTTCTTCTTCTTTTTCTTCTTCTTCTTCTTCTCCTTTTTCTGTTCTCCTTTGTTTGATTTACGATTTCCAGTTTCAATTTTATTTTGTTTATTTACAATTTCAATTTTATTTAGCTTGCCATTTCTGTTTCGATTACTTTTTTAAGTTTTTTATTTTAATTTGATGATTTGATCACAAAGCTGTTGTTATATTTACATATCTTTAAGCTTTGAAGATTTCAAAAGAGTATGCATATAAGGTATTTGATAAATTTCTTGAATGGTGGTTACATTGCTAGATATGCAGTTAATGGAGTTTTGCTTTCAATTACATTTAGTTTCGATTAGATTTGACTTATTTGTTTGATTAATATTTCGAGTTTCTATTTTGAATTATAAGATTCAAATATATAAATTGATGTGTTTTATCATATTTGTATTTAATTCTATAGTTTCGTTTTAATTTTATTATTTGGTAATTATATGGTAGGTACCTGGTAGGAAGTTAGTAGGTTTATGTAATATTATTTGTTGCCATTTTAATTCGCAGTTTCATTTGTTGGCTTTCTACCAGATTTCTACTAGTTTCCTACAGATATTGAGCAATAAAAAAAATTCAAAAAATTATATGACAATGGATTGTGTCTCAAAGATAAAAATGAGACGAACAAAAAACTATAAAGTGTCATGCTAAAAAATTAACGGTTTTTGAAATAATTGCAAAATAAATTTCGAAAATGTAAAAAAATACATGATAATGACATCATTAATAAGAGAGAAGGTACCACAAAAAATAAGGGAAAGAGGAAGGTACATGCGATTTTGTAATTTGAATTGTTTATTTATCAAAAATATTGTGACACAAAAGTTGACATGAAAGTAAACTTAAAAATCAGTATATTTTTATGGTTTTTCATTTTTATTTGTAATCTAAATGTTATTTTAGTATCTAAATTACAAAAATTGTCTATTTAATATTAAACATATTTAACTACGATATAATAAGAATCGACTATTTCATGTATAGTTATTGGACCATTACTTATTAACCTAGTAAAATAAGAAAATTAAGTTCATTTTAGTTCAGTTCCGCTTTAATAAATTTCAATAAGATCAGTTATGTTTAGTTCTAATAAATTCCAACAAACTTATATAACAACAATAACAATATATACAATATTTAATGAAGATAAATAAAAAATACATTTGTAAAAGAAATATCGTTTACTTATCATTTAGGGCAACTTACATGGTATGACCAAAAAAATTATTGAAAAATGCAAAATGACTAGCCAAACAAATTTATTACAAAAAATAACAAAAAAAACTAAACTAACACCACCAAGCATCCAAAAAAGTAAAATAATTACATCCAGTACCATGTTCACACATTAGTAACACATATATCATACATTACACTTACAGAAAAAAATGGTATTGTTTTCGCTGTAATATGCAAATATAATACATTTGTCACACATATGTCACACATTGAATTTACAGGCATTAAATATATGTTACATATAAAATACATATCCCTTACATAAATTTTTTGAACTGGTTTAAGAAGAAAAGTAACTTTACAAATCCATACAGATAACATACATATACAATACATATGTCACATATAATATTCCAAACTGAATTTGATAACAAGAATAAGTTTATAAAATCCATTACATATATCATACATATGTGTTCCATATACAATACAATACATATCCCTTATATTAAATTTCTGAACTGATTGGATAAGAAAAGAAACTTTACAAATTCATTACATATACAATACATATGTAATACATAAATCACACAAAATTTCGAACATATTACATAGTTTTTACGTAATAGTACATATGTCACTCATATGCAACACATATCCTTTACATACTAAAAGACATTTTATCAAACACCTTGTATGCATCTTTCAGCTCCACCATCTTCATCTGTAATGAGAAGTTTTGTATCCTCTTTATTCATCTTCAATATCCTTCATCACAAACAAATCAAGCCAAAAAAGAAGTTCTAAAATTATAAATCGATTTCAACACCACAATGCAAAAGTTAAAAAGAAGAAAAAGCAAGAACAAACAATGGCAAAAAACCACAAAAAGCTAAAAAGAAACAACCGAAGCGTACATATTCGAGATCGGTTTACCAGGACTTAGAGAGGAGGAAGTGAAGCTCGAGATTCATCATGAATAGGTCCTCAAAATAACAACAAAAAGAAGAGACGAAGATGAAGAAGCTAAAAAGAGACGAAATAGCCCTGTGAGAATCTAATGTCGAACGCTGGCAATTTTTTCCACCGGCTAGAGCCGAATCGAAATCAAAGAGGAGGAGGAGGAGGAGGTGGTGGAATAACAGTTCCGACGGCTTTGATTGCGGATTTATAGAGGAGATGAACCAATTACGATTATAGGGACCGAATGAAAGAGTAAATAGAATGAGAGCTTTATATAAAGGGTATTGAATGTAAATAAAATTAAAAAATGTTAATAAATAAGAATAATTTAGCTACGTGTTATTTATATAATACTTTGTTTAACTTATATAATAATGTAATTTACCCTATCATTTATCTTTAAATTTCAAATACTTCATTTTCTTGTTTTAAATCTTTTCATTCATTAATTTAAAATATCAATATATCTTAATTACTTTTCTCTTAACTTACTATATTAAATTAAATATAAATAATATCTACGTTGATAAAAGGACGACTATATTAACACATAAAAATTGGCCCACTTTTACACCTAACACTTTTTGACATTTGATATCATTTTTAACAATAATTTTTAATATAAATAGTTATTATAAATACTAATATACATTTCATTTAATGTAGATTGTTTGGATATTAATATAAATTAGCATAAATGAAATAATTTTATTATAATTGTTGGTTCCTTAGGGATGTATAGATCGGGTCAGAGGAGGTGAATGATCCTTTTTATCCTGGTTCGACCCCGCCTACTCAGTTCTCAGAATTCTTGCTGGGTTTTAATCCATTAATGAATTCCTTTACGGGCAGGAATTAAGCCTTTTATAAGTTGTCTCCGAAAAGTACCCCTTTCCGGATGTAGAGTATACCACTAAACTCTCACCAGGTTAGCTAAGTCCTTTTCTCAGAGATATACCATCTCTAATCTCTCACCGGATCTAGATACTAAGTCTCACTTTTCAATCCTCCGATTGAAAGGATTTACAACTGATTTTCACTTAGAAAATTTTCTAACAGATTTGAAACAGAGCTTTGTTCTCTTGAGTTTTGAAAGCCGATTTCTTTTTGAAATTGTTTTGCTCTTGAAAGCTTGAAAGAATCAGCAACTTCTTCTGGTCTCCAACTTCAGTATTTATAGGTTGAGTAATAAATACGACCGTTGAAGGGAATTCAATCTTTCCCGTTGAAGAAGTTAAAACCTGGTGCATTCGGACCGTTGCTTTGGCTATTAGACTTAATTTAATGCCCGTTTGAATTTGGGATTTGTGCGCCAATGTAGGATCAAAGGATTTCAGACAAAATCCTTTGTCTGAAGAACATCCTTGTACTTTCTGAATCGGTAGTGTAATCCACACGTTCCAGTATTGGTTGGTTGGTGACTTTATGTCACTGTCACCATGCTTCTTTTTTCCTTTAATGCTTCTCTCTTCATTAAATGTTCCAACATTTTGTGGACTGCATGTAATTCTCCTTGAAGACCGAATTTGATCTTTTCCCGCACACTTGGACATTTCAAATTTGTTTGAGCCCGGATCCACTTCTGTCCACGTGGATACTGAATCTTTTCCTTACTAGCTGTTATTTCGGATTCGTCTCTATCTGGATCTCTTCCTTGACCTTTTATCTTGGATTTTGTTTATCTTCAAACCATCTTTGAAATGGGTCAGATCTTGACTTCGGATCTTCATTTTTTATGAGCCACTTCCAACAATAATAATGTTATATAATTAAATTGTTTTTATAACACATACAACTAATTTGAATTTACGACACTTATTCGTATTATTTAAGTTGTAATAAGCTACAATAAGTCCAATTCAGCTACAATAAGTTCAGTTTAGTTTAATTTTGCTTCATTAATTTCAATTCAATTTAGTTCTGATTCAATAAATTCTTATAAGTTTCAATAATTTCAGTTCATTTAGCTCTAATAAGTCCAAAAGATCAGGACCTAAATATATAGATAGCTCCCTAATTTTGGCATAAATAGCCTATTGCATTTTAACTTTAAAATAATTTCTTCAATTCCCTTTACTTACAAAAGTATATCGTTAGCCCCTTTCAGCTTTTAAAAATGCACTAGTTTACGTTTGAATGTCATGTGCCAATTTTTTGTTGATTTGACTTTCAAATATATCATTTATTTCTCCAAATAAAAGTTGATATATGACATGAATGAGGTATACTGGTATAATTTTTTAAAGTTGATGGGAGCTAATTATTGCACTCTTTTCATCGGTTAATATAATCTAATAAATAGACATTCAAATATGATGAATGTGGAAAATTTTTAATAATATTTTAATATTGATAAAATTTATTTAAGAATTATTTAATATTTTATTATTATTTTATACGAAAAACTGCTACCTAAATTTAAATTCATAATTTATTCCAATTTACATTTTAAAATTATTTTGTCTAATTTATCATGTCATATGTGCCACTCAATTATGATCCACAACCTATTAGAAATATTTAAAAAGATATTTTAAAATTTTGTTTTAAGTTTATATAATAAACTATCGAACTTTTATATATACTGCTTGAGAGTATTTATTCGTGTCTATAAAACTAATATAACACATTTTATAACATAATACGAGACCTATTTATTCACAATAACACATTTTATAACATAATATGAACCATATTTATTAGTGTCTATAAAACTAATATAACAAACTTGCAGGAAGATGTTATCCTTACTTTAATGACTGACTAATTTGTTTTATTATCACTATTGGATGAGTAGAGAGCAAGTTGATTCAATGATAATAAAAAACAAACTAAATTTATTTTATAAAATACAAAGTGAGCATATCCATCATCAAACTTGTATATTAGTCCAAAAAAATGCAACTTGATAAAGGGAAAATATATAGTATAAATAAAAAATGGTGGAATAACGAGTATAGGTGATTTATACCATGCAGGTAATTAGATCTGTTCAAGAAACCCGTGGGTCGTTAAGCTCGTCCTAGCCTGTCATATGTGAGTCGGGTTTGAACATCAATTTTTTCATTTAGGTCCGACCCAGCCCAAGTTTGTGAAAGTCCACTCATATATTAGGTTGGGCTTGGTTTTCATTTTAAAACCCGACTCGGCCTGAATACTAATTTTATATATTATTTTAGTTAAATTTAAAATATAATTATATTATTTTCTTACATACATTAAAGATTACATATTACTTTTGTCTATAATTATGTGATAATATCATGTTAAAATATAATAACATTCATTTTTGTACATTAATATTTTAATTTTTTTATTAATTATATTTTTTTAAAAAAATTTTAAAAAATCAATATTTTATGTCGGACGGATTAAGTCGGACTTAGGATTGTAGTTTTAAATCCAAACTCGACTCGATCCCAGCCTGTATATAAATTTTATGAACCGGGTTGAGTTTAAATAGATATTTTCGAGGGTGGGCCCGACCGAGACGGCGCATTGAACAGGTTGAATTTTCAAAGTATCTGTTGATGATCAGTTAAAAGCTTGAAATTAGTGTTGGAGATTGGAGTTGATATTGGGCATTGTGTGAGAAGGGAAGATGGCGTTCTCCCTTGGTGGGTGGTATGGGTTGCCCCAAAACGCGTGGTTTAGTAGTGTGCAGAGCCCCCGCCGGATTCGGAGGCACGCAATTCAATGCTCGAGCGGCGGGTCTAGCCTTCGAACCTGCAAGAATCACCCTCGCGCTTGCCGCTTCCACACTGCCCATTTTGGTGGTATTTCTTTCTAATCCTTTTTCCGTTGCTGTTTTTGTTGGATTTTATGGGCTTTCTGTCATTCGAATGTTCTTTTCTAATATGAGCACTCCACTGGAAAGAATTCTTTTCACCTAAAACAGATGAATGAATTGAAGCACTTGATTTCATTTCATTGACTAAGAAGAATTGAATTAAGGCTTCCTCCAGACTTACAAGGGTTGTTATGGAGGATTGCAAAAGGAGCATAATTCTAAGCATCTTGAACATCATAATTTTAAGCATTTGTTTCTATAACATTTAAATCAACCCGGAGTTAGCCGTTTTTTCTGAACTATTTCAAGTTTTTTTGAACTCTATACATCCTGAGTTTAGACCTTTCTTTATGTAAGGTTTGAACACTATCAAAATGCACTAGATAGTGGGACACAAGGCTGAGTTAGTTGAATCTGTGGTCTAGTTTGATTACAACAATGGAAACTGTCAGTTTATTTTAGTTATTATGTTACTCGAAAGAGAAGTTATTTCACTTTCGGTGTCCCTCCACTCAATGTCCAACAATTGGCATTTCTTTCCTACATGTCAATTTCTCTGGTGTTTCTCTTTCTCGCTGCTGGGCTATATGTTGAACTTAGAGTGGGAGACAAAAGATACTTTTCCAGGCTACTCCATTGCTGGAGCTTTATGATCTCAGTTATTTTGGGACTTGAAATCCACAAGTGAGCATTTGACTGTTTAGATGTATTTCGTGTTTGTGAATTTCCTAACTAGACCCTATTCTTTTCAACTGAATGTAGATTGGCAGAAATAAACTGAAGTAAACTGAATTGAACTTAATGAAATTTATTGATTGAAGCTTATTTGAAACTTAATGGAGGTTATTAAGACTAAAACTTGTATGAAACTAATCAAAATTTATTGACACTTATCCTTGTTCGAAACTCAATGAAACTGAACCGAACTTAATTGAACTGAATGAATAACAGGATGAACAGAACAGGGCCACAGTGTGTATTGAAATGTTGATCGCTCAAATAATGACAATGTTTGGTGTTTATATATACTTGGAATGAACTCAGGGGAAACAAAGAGGAAGTTTGAGAGTGTATACACTGGAGGAACAATGGACACGCCGGATGCAGGTCGAGTTTTTCAGTATTGGCACTGCTGTGGTTCTGAAGACCCTTTTGACCCTGGCTGTACTGCTGCTCCTCATGCCTCTTATGACGACTGACCAGTGTATGTTGTGTTTCTCTGTCCTTCATTTTCCCCAATGTCAAGATATCTTAACTGTAAAACCCGGATTCTTATATATGACCTGCCTGTCTTTCCATACATTATATCGGTGCTGTGCACTGTTTCTTTTTGAGGTAGATTGTTCTGCTGTTGCGCATCTATGGCCCTGGTTATAGTTGACAACAAAATCCCCGTAAGATAGCTAGAGAAAATGTTGGTTATTTTCTGCTATATTTTGGTTTGTTGTGAACATTGACTGATGACTTGATGTTTTTTCTTGCATGGTTTGAAGGAATTTGATATAAGCACAAGAAAATTCAATCAGGCTAAAAATGTTGTTTTTGAGATAAAATGCAACTAGTTATTGACGGCTTGTACTAACAAGCCAGTTGGTTAAATATTCATTTGATTTGAATTGTTTTTTTTGGGACAATTTTGAATGTTGAAGTGCTTTGATGGCCAAAGGAAAGAAACATAAACGGACCACTGGGCAGCAAGATTCAGAAAGCAACATCAACAACTAAACACAAACGGCTCTCTAATGAATTAGTATAAAGAGTCGAATTTTATTGTAAAAAATTAAGTTTGTGATATTTTTTAAAAACGATTTAAGAAACAATGTCAACCAGTCTATGAGTGTTGGCAAGTACTATGAATTCGTTGAAAATACTTTTCCTGTTGAAACTGATTTGTAACAAATTGGAGAAATAATTATCCATCCCCCTTTATTATGTATTCTTCTTGGGTTTGAGTTATTTTAT
>CAOJBJ011654351.1:0-12234 GCA_948291685.1 Euphorbia celastroides | reverse complement strand
TTCTTCTTACTCCACTTGATTTTTTTACTTGGCTTAATCAAGCCCATTATAAAACGTTTAGGTCTCAATAGTTCTATTTTTCTAGCATTTGTTCTGATGGAACTGACTGCCTCGTTGTAGATGATATTTGAAGAATTGATAGAAAGAGCCAAGGAGAAGGAAGAGAAGGAAGCAAAGAAGCGTAGGCGCCTTTCAGAAGACTTTCTAAATTTGCTACACTCTATTAAGGTGAATCTATGCTGATAATTTTCTATTGTATTGGCTAGAAACTACTATATTTGGCAGTGCATTGTACTTATCATCCTTTTTGTTGACCAATTTTCAGGAAATAAATGCGTCTTCTAAGTGGGAAAATTGCAAAGAACTGTTTGAAGGTAGCCGAGAGTTCAGGTATTCAGTCACGGGTTTTGCTTTGATGGTGGGATAATTTCTTTAGGTTGTTTGATATTTTCAATTTGTGCCGGTGTTTACTTCCTAGTTTTGGCCAACTGTTTTGAAATGATAAAATTCTATCCTTAGTGTATGGAAATAAGCAAATAATTTGAAAACCGTGTGTTGCTTCAAATACCTATAACAAGATATAAAAACTTTTCTTAAGATACGCCAAACATTGTTTGATTATCTTGGGTACAATAAAACTAGTTTTTCTTTTCATATCCTTACAGGGTATATGTTTCATTTCAATTCCGGGGGTAACTTTGTAAAATGTACTATGCTATATTTTTAGTCTTAATGAAACCATGGAGGGGGTTGACTGCTCATCTTTCTCTTAACTGTTTGCTTTGTTTTAAACAATTGATGCCATAATTATACAGTTCCATTGGTGATGAGAGCATCTGCGAGGAGATATTTGAGGAATTTGTTTCTCAATTGAAGGAAAATGAAAAAGACTATGAGAGGAAACGAAAGGAGGAAAAGGTATTTGATTTGTTCCACATGTTTTCGATTACTGTAACACGTCACTCTTTTGAAAGGATTTTGATCTGATTCTGACTACAAATCATTTCTGTTGCAATACTTATGGAACATACATATATACTATCTAAAAAGTTATTTCTACCTTTTGCTAGTGTGAATAATTTAGATTTTGGAATGCACAAGACTCTTTGCTGCTATAGCCCTAGTATCCTTTATCTATCATTAATGTCTGGTATCTTTGGTTTGCTTGTTTAACTCTAGTAATAATCTTACGGGTAAAACTTCTCGACCTAATGGTTTAATACATCCTTCCATTGCAGTTGAATATCATTAAAATAGAGCGAGTTGTCATTTGCTCTTGGTGAAAATGTGTTGCTTCTTCACATTCCAAAACATTTTCTGTGTCAATGAAAGCCTTGAAATCTTTTTCAATATCACAAGTTAAATCTTTTTCATGTGCTTACTCAACGTACTTGGATAGTGAAGTTACAAATTTCTGGTCTGTATGTTCTGCAGGCAAGGAAAGACAAAGAAAGGGAGGAAAGAGACAGGAGAAAGAGGAAACATAGGAAGGACAGAGAGAGAGCACATGAAAGAGAAAAAGAATACTCAAAGAAGGAAGAGGAAGACAGTGACAACACCGACATTGCAGAGGATTATACAAATGATAGCAAAAGACCGGGAAGCGACAATAGCAGGAAACAAAGGAGACGGCATCATGATCCTGTGGATGATTCAGAGGAGGATGAGAAAGATAGGTCTAAGAGTTCACACAGGCGAGGCAATGACAATAAGAAATCAAGACGGGTATACTTAAGTTCATTGTCTTCTTATTATGTGTCCCAATTTCAATTGATTTAGGGCTAACATTTTAACTTCACTGTGCACAATGGTTCGTGCAGAATGCTTCTACTCCCGATTCAGATGGTGAAAGCAGGCACAAGAGACACAGGAGAGATCACCATAACGGGTCTCGAAGAAACGGTTCTCATGATGAGCTTGAAGATGGGGAATTTGGCGATAATGGGGAGACTCAATGATTTTGCCATCTTACAGGTTGCTTCTTTTCTTCATTTCATTATCTGTACTAGGAGATATTTTTCCCTTTAGGTTCAGTTTACAGTTATCTGTATTGGGAGTTCTTTCGTCTTATACCCATGTAACAGAAATAGGTTTTGGATTAGACTTGAGACGAGTTTTGTTGTATGGAAGTTGTTTTCTGACATTACAGAACAAGTTAATCTGAAATGCATGTGAAATTTCCATAAAATGCTTTCGCTTGTTACTGCTAATCCAGGGTCCCAGGTGTGAAGTGTTAGGAAAGAAAAATGAATGCTTCCTAAAGATTCTTGATTAATCCCTTACTGCCTTTACGGTTTCTTTCATCTAAAACCATTACTTTTCCAACACTGGATCTTATTTTGTTAAATTGGGTTTGACTCTAGCAGATAGATATTATTGGGAAGTTGGAGAGATTTCAATGTCCTACTGTTTTCTTTGTTTCGGCGTTGTCTTCTTTCAAAAGTTTCACTGCAGCATATCAGAAAAATGTTCTCTGAAAAAGTATTCTTGAAAGGAGAATTCAATGTCGCAGAACATTCGGTTTTAACTGAATGCTATAAATTTATTTATTGAAGCTCTCAAGCGTGTCTAAGTAGAGTATCTCTATCAGAATAGATTGAGTAGCTCAACTTCCGACTTTCTATTCGATGTTCAAAAGACTGTCATGTGGTTTGTAACAAATATTAGGAATAAATATTTTATTCTGAGTGATTAGAGGAATCAAATTTGTTGCTTTCATATTCTGCTTTCCTATTCTGTGTTCAATCCTTTCGTATATATAGATGCAATTTCCTTATCAATAAATAACACACAAGATTAGCAACGTAGCCCTGTAGTTTTTTACACGGTTCATGAATCATGCTGATAATGGAGGCCACATAACATAGTCTCTACTGAAATCATAGTGCCAATGACTTGTGTAGATAATTGATACTTTTATACATTCACGGCGAAAGCATAATACGATAATGAGCTGTAATTAAGTTTTAGTTTATAAAGAACTGAAAGTAAATTTCATATGCAAATGAGTAACTACTTCCCAAATTATATCTGCATATTTTGCTTAATATGTGTCTCTAACAACTTAGATCTTATTAAAAAATGGGACTTAATGTCTTTGATGTGTGTCATTAACTAGTTCTTGACCTTGCAGTTCCCTTCTTTTCATTTCTCAAACAACATGATGTTTCATAGAATAGCATGCACATGTGCATAATTTTATTAATTTTGATGATCTGTATCATGATTTTGTTTCATACTCTAAACTCTTGAATGTGAGATTCGCTTTCTTTATTTTTTTATGTCTTCCACTCGTTGATCCTTTGAAAATGCCCTAAAATGGGTAAATCTCAGTGCCAAGTACTATTTTTGGCAACATTCAAATGCAATACTCGGTTTACTGTGAATGAGCTTGTAAAGTTCTTTTATACAAAAATTAAATCGATTACTTCTTGAATCATTTTTTCCATGATAGCATCTCCTATTTCCATCACTATCTTCTGTTTGACTGCTTTCTGCAGATCACTCCAATCTTCTATTACATTTGAGAAATCAAAATTCATATTCTGGATTGGATTTTGGTTTCTCCACAACTGTATTTTTCGAACTTCTTCAAGACCAGGAAATCCTTGAGTACACTTCTTATAAGTTGTCTCTCTTTCATGCATCTTTGAGGCATTATTTGTGCTATCAATTAGAAGCTGCTCAGAGTTCTGTAAACCAGCACTAATAGTATTATTCTTCCTATTTGACTCCTTGAACTCAGCTTGATTCAGCTTCTCGGTCCCTAATTGGAAAGCTGAAGAGCTTGATTCATCATCGTCATCTTCTCCTTTGGTTGAAAAACGGATTCAAACTGTTAATTAGAAGCAATTAAGAGATGGTGCAGTCTTTTTGATATCTATTTTATTGTTTTATTATTTCGATAAAGAGATTGTCTTGTAACCTTTGCTAGATGCCAGTTGCCTGTTCCCATTGGATTCCCCTTGTTTGTTTGTGTATATAGCAACCTGATAGATTTGAATGCAAAACTTGTCAGCATACAACATTATCACATGATATTTTTTTCGTTTTTTTTATGTTCATGATTAGAATCTATTTTACCTTTTTATCTTTAAAACCAATGTGTATATTGCTCTGAGATTTCCTGCAAAGGTGCAGGGCCGGTTTTTCATGATTCAATGAACAACTGATGGTGCATATGCAGGAATTCCTCTTGTTTCCTCCAATCAGCCCGAGCTTTCCTACCATTTCAGACGTGAGGTCATGTTTCTGAACTTTATGGCGAATGAATTTGCATATTATCATCTTGAGTATATTCTGCTTGTATAATTTTCTTTTCTTCACATTGCATTTGCATCCTTGATTCGAGTGGTGTGACACGATCTTTTCTAGGATGTAAATGTGTAGATTAAAGGGTTCTTGTTGTTCTCTGAGATGCTTTCGGAGCTGTTTTGGTGAAGAATAAGCCATCAAAGTACTGCAAAAAGTTAGGTAGATCAGAAATGCAATTAGATTGAATGGGCTAAAACTGGGGGGAAGTGATGAAGCATTTTTGGTAGTTTATTTATAGATAGGGGAATATTAGTTTGAGCATTTTACTAAATTTTGTGGTCCATTGTTAGGTATCATCAATCATTAGAAGATTGCAAATTTTTGGCTTTTAGCTATTCCTAATCACTCAATCAAATCTCTGGATTCGCTTTGAATAATATAGTTTATTATAGGCTTAACGACCCTTTTCGGGTCTATTGGGTTTACTGATTACTGTTATTCATTGTTGTTGTTGATAGTTATTGGTGATGAGATTTGGTCTTCGAAGTGTACGTCTCTTATGTTGATAGGTGTTTGTTGTTGCTTAGCGGGTTTTCTTAGAAAGAACCGAGTCCATTGGATCCTATTTTCATAAAAAGCATGCTCAAAACGCCCCAAAACCGTCATTTTGGGGCAGGTTGAGATGTTTTTGGGGAAAGAATAGGAAATTCTTGTGTCTTAATATATTTTGGTGATTGGAGTATTATGAATGTCCCTATGAATGTTGGGATGTTGTCTGGTTTGTGGGCAAATTTACTCGTCTACAATTTGTTTATGCTTTAGAATGGTTCCAATTGAATATTAAAATATCAGAAAAGTGTATGCATGTATGTGGCCTAAAAATCATTTGTCCTTATCGTGGAGAAAAAAATATGGTGTTCAAATCTTTCTCCAACAGAATTTATCTCTTACATATTTTCCTGCTCTTAGCTTGTTTTCACGCTCAAAATACTCTCTCGAATATCAACGGTGAAGGCATAATCATTCCAAAACAACTATATTTGTGCACCATTTGCAACTGATGCCATTGACTTTTATTAGCTTTCTTTCAGTGCAATTCGGAGCCCGAGCTTGGGGTTTTCAGTAGGGTAAATGCTTTTTTGGTGGCCCACATTATTCAGGATTTAGCTGTACATGTAGTCTCTCTATGTAATGTTTATATATATTTTATAGAGTGAGTACATACACGGCGGAGTCCTCTATCATACCAGTCACCTGAAAAGCATTTGTTCTATTGGAAACCACAAACTCAACATAAACACAAGGAAGATTCCTATTGGTGTCAACCATCGTGAAAGAAAGCTGGTAAAAGTCATTGACACCAGTTGCAAATGGTGCACATAACACTAAACACAAGGCATGAATGTTTTAGTCCAAGTCTAATCTTTAGACTAAAAATTCTACTCCAAATTCTATTTTTACATCACTTTCTTTATAAAGTAGCTTACTGCAACCATACTCCAAAATGGAGAAATGAATAGGTTACTCTATGTTTGGTGAAGATATAGAGAAACTCTATTTTTAGAGTAGAGATATAGAGTACCATCGGATTGACTCTTACTCTATTTATAGAGGAACCATTGGACTTGCTCGAATGAATTTAAAAACTTCAATAAGCATTTCACAATCCGAAATGATACAAGATGTAAAGATATTTAGAGAACAATCATTGTTGTGAGATGTAAAAACCTATTATTGGTATAAATTTTTTAAAATAATTTAATTTATTCTCAATTTGGAAAAATGCTCTAATCCGAAGTTTATTCAAGTTAAAGCTCATTCTAATGCTAAGTTTCTTGAAACCATGGTTGATTAGTACAAATAAGCTGATGTTGAAAGAAACTATATTTGACTTTGTTTACATTTTTCTTATTTAGCCATCTCATTATATTCTTTACAATGCAAAATATGTGAGAACTCTCTAGGTTAAATTTTGCTCATGTTGTTTTTAGAAATTGTAGGGTCAAAAGATGACCGGAGTAGCATTTTGGAATAAAGTTCTCGTTTCCTGTGGAATAATAAGTCTATTGTGATATTTGAAGAAGGGCAGGACGAACTAAACATTATACTAGATTCATTGATGAAATTTCAAAAATTAAAATGAGACAAATGAAAAAAATTTAAAAGTGACTTATAAAAAAAAAATAGAAGGTTTAAAAGATAAATGAAAAATAAAAAAAATAATGAAGCTTAATATGGGTATCATATGTTTGGACTTTGGAGAGAAACATATAATTATCTATGTATGTTGAATTGGACAACATGTTATTCAATTATTTGATAAGTTTACGTGCTTTACCGATAACTTTTTTTAATTTAATATAAGGAATGTAAAATTAAAATTCCTCAAGAATGCAAATACATGAAAAATTAAAAAACAGATTGAAAAAGGGGACACGACGTCGTATCCATCTCTCAATTACTATTTGTCAATCCTCTTGGGCAATTGCTTCTGCTCTCTGGATCTGCCATTGTCATTCTAAAATGTCAATCGGTTCTTTCAAATCATAAAACTTCAATCCAGCCTGCTACACAAAGAATCAAACTTTTCACTTCTGATGCTGATTGATGTTCCTTCCCATTCAATTTCCGAAATTTTGTCATTGGGTTCTGAAATTTTGATTTGAGAAACCACTGTATTCAATCAAAATGGCCCAAATTGATATCACCAAAGCTTTCGTTGATTCCATCACTCAAGTAAGCTCATTTCTCTAAACCCTTTTGCTTACAATTGCTGTCGAATAATCAGGACATGGGTTTCTTTTACCCTAATCAGCTATTAATTTGGGATTGATAGTTGTTGAAAATGACGTGCAGTAATTTAATTGATTTGGGGGAAAGTCTTGATCAATGTATGAAAAGTGGTTCCCATTACTCTTAGGAGAGGCGAATTTTTTGTTTCAGTTTTTGATGAAATCACAAATCAATGCATGTATTAGAGTATATATGAATATACTGACCCCCTTTCTAGGGTTTCCTAGAGGTTGGAGACAATCAGGACATGTAATTTGTCATTTTAGCAATGTAATTTAAAGTTCCTGTTTTGAATTTGTGGGTTGGATTAAATAATTTTGAAACTGTGTTACTATAATATGAAGAAATGTGAAGCTACAGTAAAAGTCTAAGGGCCAGCTTTCGCCACAAACAGCAGATTTTGGTTTTAGAACTTGGCTCAGATCAATGTTTAGATGAAATGATAATTGGAAATCAGAATCACTTGTTGTGGCATTGTGTACACGTGTTTTGATTTGCAATCATGAAATTTTGAGTTGAAGTAATATAGTTGAGGGAGGGTTAACAAAGCAACAGATTCACTGGTTAGAAGTTGAGCCGATGCATGTTAATAGGGTGTTGTGGTCTTATAGTTTCATTTTTCTGAAAGTAATTGTTTGTATGCCCGCATCTCGAAATCTGTGATGTTAGTAGGCATCACATTCGATCATCTTGTGAATCTTAGAATTGATTTGATATTTATAAGACTTGCTTGCTAAATTCGTTTTCTCTACTTGTTTTAGATGTCAGAACACATCGAGGATGCAATCCTTTACCTGGATTCGGGATGCACAGAGAGTTTCCACTATGCTGGGGTTTTCCCTGTACTATTGGATCTCAGAGTGCGAGCTGTTTGTAGCTTAGAGAATATGTCTGCTCTTGATGCGGTGAGAACTTACAGAAACTTAATTTTCTGTATCTCGCTTTGTTATCTCTTTTAAAAGTCAAAGTAAAAGGGTTAACAGTTTGTCAATACATATTATTGTGAAGTAGTAACATCGAGTTTCCTCCAAACAGTGGTTTACCCATGGAAATGGATCATAGAAATTTAGCAATGAACAAATCACGAGAATTTTATTTTCTTTTCTGTGGTTTGGTCATTAAATCAGCTCTTTTCCTTTTTCTAGGTTGCTGATTGGAATGGAAAGTGTGATCCTCCAACTAAAATTGCTGTTATTACATCTCGTCTACTCAGTGATTCACATCGGTATATCTTGCGCTGCCTTAGCACACATCAAAATATTCAGCATTTTGCTGTATTCACACCTATCTCAGAGGTACTCCTTTCGAAATCTCTCTTTTTCTTTTGGTGGATTTTATTTAGTCTTGGGGTGTGTCTGCTCTATTGTCCTACTTAGTATTGGTTATTTTCTCATCTCTTTGAGTCATGAAAATCTGCTTATTGATAGTTTCATGGATTCTTTCAATTATCAATGCATTGGTTGGAAAACATGTGTGCTGTGTTACTTGCTATTTGATTTTATCCGTCAGGTTCTGAGTTTTCAAGTTTGTAGCGAGACATTATGTGTAGAAATTGGAACTCTAGTACGTAAGTAAAAAGTGAACTTTGCTATCATAACTATGGAATTCGACTAGGCTTTTGAAGAGTTAGATTTTGTGTGTTTAGCATATAATGTAAAGCTTTTGCACTCATGCTTAGATCTTACTTACATTTTGCTTGCCATTGTTAGATAGCTCACTCGGCATATCCCGATTCACCTCTGGGACCCGATGCCTTCCATGAATATGAATCCTTGCTTCTTCAAGATTATGAGGAGCTTGTCAGAAAACGCGAGACACCCGAACGCTCTAAAAACAAAGGGTTCCAAGTAGAAACAAAACCCGAATTTGAAGGTTGGTCAAGCCTTACATCCGACGAAGAGGAAGTCTCTCGAGGTCCATTTGAAGATCTAAGGAAGACATTGGTTGTCTCGGTGCATCACTTCCCCATGATATTCTGCCCTTTGTCGCCCAGAGTCTTTGTCTTGCCTTCAGAGGGTTCAGTTGCCGAAGCATGCTTATCGAATGAACACGAGGATTCTCTCAGTCTTGGTTTGCCTCCTATAAGTTCTGGTGTTTCTCCTGATGGTGATGATTTTCCCCCTGGGGCGCTTCTGACGGCACATTTTCTCTATCATCTTGTCACGAAGGTAGTAAAATTGTCTACATGTTTGAAGCTACTTTTTAAGGCTAGTTTGTGATTGTTTTCCTGGGCTGCTTTCCCGAAAAGCTCCAATATCAAGCTTTAGGGCCTGAAATTTTTATATCGGGCTCTAAACTGACATATCATACTGTTATTTTATAAACTGCACTGAAAACTTCTGTTTTTCGGGTTTTTCAGATGGACCTTAAAATGGAAATATTTTCACTTGGTGACTTATCGAAAACAGTTGGAAAAATGATGACTGATATGTCGAGCCTTTATGATGTGGGCCGAAAAAAACGGTCCACGGGCCTTCTACTCATCGACCGCTCACTTGATCTTCTCACTCCATGTTGCCATGGGGATTCATTGACCGATCGCATATTCACATCTCTACCCCGAAGAGAGGGAACTTCATTTTATTCCCACACCAAAGGCTCACAACCCCAACTCAAGCTCGGTCCTCCTAGCCTGGAGCGGGCCCCTCTCGATGTTCAAATTACACTTGGTGCAATACTAAGTGAAGGAGCTTGTGAAAGAAACCATCAACGGCTTTTACAAAGCATTGAAGCTTTTCTTTGCAGGTGGGATTCTGATAACTCAGGTCCTAAAATTGCAGACTTGGTTAATCTCTGTAGTAAAGTCTATGATGAGAAATTGGTTAATTTTAAAGTACTTGACGGGTCCTTGGTTTCAACTGAAACTTTTCGAGGAACGCCGTTCATTGAAGCTTTATTGGATAGAAGAACAAAAGGCGGTGCAGTACTAGTGAGGAAATGGCTACAAGAAACTCTGAGGCGAGAGAACATAAATGTCAATGTGAAAACTCGCCCCGGGTTTGCTTCTAAATCTGAATTGAAGCCCCTAATCGAAGCGTTAGCCAAAAGCCAATCTTCATTGATCAGAAACAAAGGAATAATTCAATTAGCTGCAGCTATTTTAGTTGCTCTTGATGAACCGAACTACTCCAAATGGGATGCATTTATTAGTGCTGAGAAGATATTGAGTGCGAGCCTCGGGGACTCGAACCAGGGTCTGGCTGGTCGAATCGGGGATCTTATCCACAAAAGTATTATAGCTGCTCAAACTGAATCGTCACAAGCATTGCTTTCTTTTTGGGATTCTCTGCTTCTTATAATTGTTGGCTATATTTTAGCCGGTGAGAATTTCCCGACTTCTGGATCCAGTGGTCCTTTTTCTTGGGAAGATGAGCGGCTTTTAAAAGAAGCTGTTTTGGATGCAATTCTTGAAATCGGATCATTACCGAAACTCAAGTTCCTAAATGGCCTTGAAGGAGAGCTCGAGGCTAATTTTAACAGGAAAAGAGCTGAAGAAAATGCAGAAAAATCTCCCGAGAAGTTGGATATTGATGATTTTGATGATGATCAATGGGGTAAATGGGGCGAAGAAGAAGAAGAAGCCGATAAAAAGGATCAACAATACGATGATATGCAATTGGAATTGGAATTGAGGGATCGGGTGGACAACCTTTTCAAGTATTTTCACAAGCTATCTACTCTCGGGACACGAAATGCACAATTGAGAGAAGGGAAATTCGATTTCGAGAGTGATGATTATGGCTCGAATAAAGGTTTAGTTTACAAGATTCTTAGAATGTTGCTTAGTAAAATTGATGTCCCGGGATTGGAATATCATTCTTCGGCTGTTGGACGACTTTTTAAGAGCGGTTTTGGAAGATTCGGTCTTGGACAGGTGAGTTAATTTTCCCGAAAATCTTAAAATTACCATACTTCAAATAAAATTATATGTTCTAACACATTTTTTTCTTTATTCTGCAGGCAAAACCGAGTCTTGCTGATCCAAATGTTATAATGGTTTTCGTCATTGGTGGCATCAATGGCACAGAGGTGAGTTTCGCCTTTTTTAGTCCAGTTCGTTTTATATCTAATGTTTGACAAAATCCTTAATTTTTGTATGGGATGCCAACAACTCTAAGTATGAAATTAATTGTTTGTTGTTAGGTTCGGGAAGCTCGGGAAGCAATTGCAGAAAGTGGAAGACCAGACATAGAACTACTTGTCGGGGGAACGACTCTTTTAACACCTGACAATATGCTTGAATTATTAATGGGTGATGCCAGCTTTTTGTGATTGTGTTGTTACATTCGAAAGAACTTCACCCTGAAGTGGTAATGAACGAAAAATACAACCGGTTATTATCAGTTTGTTGTATAAAATTCGATTTTGTAGTGAATTAGTTTCTGTCAATGTTTATTAATACCGGAATCTCGGGATTGTTGTCAGTTTTAGTAATAATGTTTTAGAATGGAATATGTTCTTGTGGGAAAGAACGAGTTTCGAACATTTTTTAGAACAATTGTAGAGGTGTTGATGTTGTGGAGTAGTAAACAAATTTTTCCTATGTTTTGCATTTTTTTCCTGCAAAACTGATGAAGACCGATGTGTCGAAAGGGTTTGTTCGGTTCGAAAACTACGAGGATTGTAACATTGCAGTTAGATTTTTTGTGGCAAAATTGAAAAGAAATGAAATTTTATGTTTGTTTGGCTGTTTTCGTGTTTCTCTATTGACACGTTTTTATTCATGTGGAGAAAATAAATAATAGATTATAGTGTATGAAACAGAAACGGCTTATTTACAAGAAATTTCAGATATTTCGTAGGGAAATTGTAGAATTTATATAATAATCGGGCCCAACTTGCACTATGCCAATTTTGCAAGTTTCATATTACTTATACGCCTCTCAATGCCATCCCTTTTCCAGCTCCAATTTTGGTAGTTATGCATTTGACGGTTTCTTTTCTATTTTAGGGATCATGATCAGATTCATTTTTCTCTTTTGAATTCTAATCATAATCAATTTCTCATTCTTACCATGGTTCGTTTTCCCTTATTAATTTCAGATTTTTGTTGCATATCAATTGATATTCAGGTTTTGATTCCACCGATTCTTTTCTCAATTTCTCAGTTCGATACTGACCTCTGTTCTATTCCCGTTTCATTTTCTTTTTCATGACAATGACTGATCTCATTGTAGCAGTATTTTA
>CAOJBJ011654188.1:0-11062 GCA_948291685.1 Euphorbia celastroides | reverse complement strand
ACTTGAGACTTGAAACCTTACTAAGAAGAAACATGGTAGTCCTAGAGATTTCTTTCGGAACCGAAATGATGAGCAAGCAAAAGAGCAAGGTCAAGATGCAATTGAGTCAAATTCGAGAGACATATATAATCAAATGTATGGAAATGGAGAAAACAGATTTCCTTACTAATGGATTTCACTCATTTACTCAAGTGTTCAGGCAAGATTTCTGTATTCTCTCTTTCATCAGCTTGCAGTAGTCTAAAGACCATAGGCTTGAATATTAGTCTAATCTGTAATGTAGGTGTTGATTTACTATGAACACAAATATAAGATCAAAGGGGTTTTTGGTTTAGGGTCGGTTGGAAATCAAAGAAAAGGTCAACAAAGGGTTTTTCAAAAACCACTTTTGTGGAAGTAAGGTGAATGCAGCAAAATTTTCTTGAACGCAATATTTTTCAGGAATCAGCTTCAAAAGCTATTTTTGCAAAGCATGGATAATTTTCAGAACAAGGCAACCTTTCCAGTAACAACAAATAGGTTTCTGCAAGTATGGATTTGAAAACTTGCATTTTTGGAAACAAATTTGAAAGAATTAAGTGGTTTTGCCACTATTTTCACTCAACAGTTTCAACAACAAGACTGGAAAACTTTTGGGATTGCCATAAAAGCACTTTTGCAAAGACTACAAGGTTTCTGAGTTCTTTTTCAAATCTTTTGGCTGCAAATTTTGAAAAACTTCCATGGTTTTGCAAATACTCATCAAATCAGAGAAAATCTAGGCTTTGAAAGAAAGATGTTGGCACAAAGGGGCTGTCTAAGGGTAAAATTTTCAATGGTAAGTCTTTTGACTAGAAGGCAAAATCCTAAAGGACCTTTTTGTATTCGAAATCAAATGAAAGCACTAATATTCAAGTTCTAGCTAAGCCTACTACAAATGCCCTCTCAGCAAGAAAATTTCATAAAGAATGTCATGCTATGAAATTTTTAAGGCTCAAATTATTACCGGAAAAGGGTTCTGGAATCTAGAATTCTACCGTTGCCATACAAATATCAAGTTCTCTCAAGTTCAAAGACTTAGATTAAATCTTAAACATGCTCGTGTACTAGTTCATCATTCCTTTTCCTACCCATGCTCCTTTCGAGACTACAATGCATTCCTAGCTCAATTCCTCATAACAAGATTGTTGAAAACAATTTAAATTTTGAAAAGCTTTGGAAGAATTTTGAAAAATCTGGTTAAAAGTTAGTTAAAATGAACATTTTGAAATTTTCAGAAAAACAATTGTGAAAACAAAAACTTAAGGACACAACAATCTCAGCGAAAATCTTTCAATTTGATAAGGAGAATGTACCATCAAAATTAAGCTCATATGCATAAAATTCAACTTGTTATCGACGGTAGACACATTTCAACAACTCAGAGGGGGCAAGCAGAGCACACATGACCATCATCAAGACCCATACAAGACTTTAGTAGCCATCAACAACAGACACAGGACCACAACAAACACAGGACCAGACCAGCACTTCATAAGACCAGGGCATACATGCCCTCCATCCATATACGTAAACATTGCTTTATCCTCAAAGCAAAATTCAGAGCAAAGAAATGGAAGGTTGCTACTAACTTCACAGACAGATTCTCAATCAATTTAGACAGGTCAAGTGGAAGCAAACTTACCAGATTTAGAGTGTGGGAGGGGGTTTCAGTTGTTTACTCTTGAGGCTTGGGAGAGGAAGCATGCTCTTCTCCCTTAGGGAGTTGGCTCTCTTGGACTTCCTCGGTCGAGATTGGGGATCCTCCTTTGCTTGGCTCTGCCTTGCTTGCACTCTTCTCCACTTTCAACTAAATATCAGGGATGTCACTTCACAGCTCCTCATCTTCAACCTTCTTTTACAAGGCATCCAACCTTTTCTCAGTCTGCTGCATCCTTTTGTTGTCGGCAAGCCTTTGCTTATGCACACCCTCACAAAATGACATCAGCCTCATCAAAGCAGTGCTTGTATGGATTTCAAATTCTACAACTAAGGTGCTCTCCAACTTAACTGCCGCCAGCAGTGAATCTCGGGCTTCCAACAACTCTCTTCCTTTTGAGGAAGGGCTTTTCGATGATTAAGTCAATGTGCTTGTTTTTCTAGACAGAAGCTGCCTCCTCCTTCACTAGGGCCTCGTGGTGTTGGTCACTTGTTCCCGAACTTCTTACAAACCTGAATTTGAGACAAGTTGCTGAAGTCTAGGGCGGAAGGATAGCAGACTAAGGTAAGGCCTCCTTCATTAAAATTGGTCAGCATGGTCTTGGCAATCCTTGTAACAAAGGATCTAGCAAAAATCTTCTTATTTGGCTTGTTCGGCAAGCTCATCATATACTTGGCAAAGAAACTACCAATGTTCATCTTCTTACCCTTCTCCATACACCAGATTGCAAACAAATCATCGTGGGGCACCTTGGACTGGTTCTCTCTTCCAAACAGCGAACTCGCCAACAACTTCTGGGCAATCTTATGATTATAAGATTGCAACAACTTTGCACTGTCATTGGCATAGTTGTCCTGCCTTGTTATCTCCTTCCAGAACCCTATAACATCAAGCTCATCTGGGATCTCCTTAGACCCTTCCTCAAACTCATCAGACAAAAGCTCCTCTGCATCCGCAGCTCCTAAGTACATATTCAAATTATTGAGAGAGCAGCACTTACTCAACCCGAAGAGCCTGAAACTTATTTTCATTGGATCGTTGGGATTTTCAATTACTGGGTTGGATGAGAAAGTGCTGAGGAATTCCAGGGTCAGTTCACGGTAAGCTGGTTCCCCATTCTAAACAAATTTTTTGAAACCCCCGTTTTGAATGAAGGCTCTGAAACTTTCATCAAGCTTTAGGGTTTTCAGATTACTTCAATCCAGCACTCGGGAAGGGTGGAATTCTTGCTTGTTGAAGTGTTCAAACCTCACCATGTGCTCTGGGTTGGTAAATTCCAGCATTCTCTTCAAAGCCTTCTCTTGGTGCGAGGCTAGTTGTGAACCTGAAAGTGAAGCAGAGGAGGGGGTTCCCTCCTTCGGAATGTAGACTGGTTTCTGACCAGATCTCTTCATCCCCAAACTGCCAAGTAAGTATGGTGAGCAACACAAGTCTGTAGTGACCTTGGTGTGGCGTCCCCATACTTAATTTTCCTGCACTACTACAAAAAGACAAAACAAATAAATAATAACTGTAATATAAAGATAAACTATACTTACATAAACAAAAACTGAGCTCCTGAGCTCCAAAAAGTTAGTGTTCCTGACGACACCAGGTTACTGCATTCTCCTCAAGGTGGTTTCAGAGTGGAGTGAAAGAATCCCTCCATTGGTTCACTACATCTTTTCTCCCATGAAACTTCCACACTCTTGTTGCCTTCCTCTGCAATCTTAACCATCATCTTCATGTCCATTCCTTCATCATCCTGTGAGATAGACTGTTGCACATGCACATCAGTATTACAATAACATTTTTCATCACTTGAAGCTGGGTACCTCATGGTCTCATTCATTTGAAAAACTACCTCTTCATCATGAATTTTCAAAATCAATTTACCATCATTGACATATATATCAAAGCTCAGCCAATGACTAAGAAAGGCCTTCCTAAACTAATTGGGACATTTAAGTCCTTATCCATGTCCATGACTAAGAAATCAACAGGCAAAATGAATTTTCAAACTTTAACCAAGGCATCCTCCACAACACCCTAGGGTACCTTACAGATCTATCGGCAAGCTATATAGATACCTTAGTAGGTTGCAGTTCTCCTAAACCAAGCTTTTTATAAATGTAATAAGGCATCATATTAATACTGGCTCCTAAATCACACAATGCATTATCAATGATCATGGATCCAATTAGGGGAGAGCAAAGAACCTAATGAACCTAACCGAACCTGAGAACCGAGTCGAACCGAATTGAATCGGATCGGACCTAACTAAATTAGGTTTAGTATTTGGTTCTTGTATGTTGTTAATTCGATTTTCGGTTCAGTTCTCGGTTCAAAGGGTAAAAACCTAATAGACTGAGAACCGAACCTAATTAGGTTATTCATAAGTAGGTTATAACAAAACTCATATTTCTATTTATCATTCTCTTAAAACCACGCTACCACTTCATTAATCGTACAAAATGTTAAGATAAAATAGTTTTTAAAATAATTTTTCTCGTGTATTGGGATGAAAAAGTGTAGAAAAAGAAGCAACTATGGACAGTAATAATTATTATTTAGAAAAAATTATGAAGAAGATATATTTCGGTTTTTTTAGTAAACTGAATCGAACCGAACCTAAATATTTCGGTTCGGATCGAACCTAAATTATTTAGGTTAGGTATTAGATTTCTTGTATATTTTCTATTTAGGTTTTCAGTTCTGTTCGGTTCTGTTCAGTTCTTGGACCGGACCTAGATTTACTCTCTCCTAGATCCAATAGAAACAAGTATTGAAAAACTCTCTGGATCCTTTAGCTTGGTTGGCAAAGATTACTTGCTTTGTAGAAATGTTTTTTTAATATAAAAAGAGATGAAAAATTTTCCTTTATTTTAAGCTCATTACATATCTTGTTCACCTCCCCTTTCTCACGACATCTATCAATACCACCACCTCCAAAACTTCTGTTACCGCTGCCTCTCCTTTTGCCCACCATCATTATCACTACCTCCACCATTACTGCTAACACCAACATTTATCATTTGCTATACATTCACCAATAACACAAATCATTTCCACCCTTGTCTTCTTCACACTACATTCGTAAGTCAATTAAATATGCTATACATAAATAACACGAGAAAAGTAGTTATATTATCCAATGGCAAAAAGGAAAAGGATACACATTAGAAAAAGAAACTTCTTTGAGCTTGTTTTTACTTTATGTATTTAGAAATATTAAATATATCGAGATTTTCTTGAACTTGTCTCACCTTTTACTTTTTAAATTTTTAAAAGTTTCTCTCACCCTCATAAACTTGTAAAAAGGTTTCACTTTATCTCTTCAACTTCCAAAAATACACTTTTTGCCCCTGGACACCGTGTTTCGACTCATGATTAGCTTGATTTTTCAACATAGTCATTCAATTAGAAGTTGACAGATGAAGTTCAAAGGTTTAAATGTTTATTTTAGACAAGTTTAAGAGACAAAAGACTATTAAAGAAAGTTCAAGAAGACAAGAAAAACTTTTAAAAATTTGAAAATGTAAGAGACTATTTCAAGCAAATTCAGGGGTCTTAATGTATTTTTGCAATAAAAATAATGAAATACTCCTAGAAAAAACACAAGAAAGATAGAAAACTAATTTAGCAATTTCACAAATGTCGGGGGCTCATTTTGTAATTATAAAACTTTACCAAAACGACAAAGAGAGCCAACTTCCTTATCCTTCTACTGTATGCCCTCCTCTTAAACCCTGCTAAAAACACTTCTCTTCCTTTTCCTCCATTTCCCCCTTCTCAAAGCTCAATTTTTGAATAAAATGCCCGTCTCTAAATTCTTACTTTCCGGCAATATATTCCTCCGGTCAAATACCCATCACTCTCTTCTCTTTCCCGTCCCTCAATTTCTCGCCTCCAAACCCTTCCCTTCCAAACCCCTCCAATTCAATCGCCGTTACTGTTCTTCTTATCCTGCTCTTTCAACCGCTACTTCCGATTACACTGAAACCCTAAATTCCCCTTCCGAAGAGCAGAAACAACCCCATCCATGGGCTGAATGGGTGTCTTTTGTTGACCGATTGAAGACCAAGGGCTATTTCCCTCCATCTTCTAATGCTGAAGATGTAACTGCTGGGAATGTGTATAATGATATGAATCAATTGAACGACCCTTGCCTTAGCTTTGCCCGTGATAGATATGACCTGTTCAAGTATGCAAATGTCTTCCTTTCTTGTTTTTGTTTTTATTTGGTTGTTAATTTTACCTGCTGAGTGTAGTATTTTGTGATTCTTTTGATTGCAGATCGTTGTCTGCTTCTGATATTGGAGATGTTGTGGATTGTGGATGCCCCAATCTTCTTCGAAAAGCTGTAAATTCAGCAAAAAGGTTGCGGGCTTACTTGCGGTTGGACGAAGGAGAAGTATGTTTGTTTGCTTATCTTTTGGTTTTTAATAGCAATTCTTATGCCCCCTGACATGAATCATCTGTGATTGACTGAATGGACAATGAATGTCTTTACATTTTAGTGGCCTTAATTTTGCTCAATTTAGTGAACCTTCATAGTTGATAGATGCTACACACTCTTAATTCTCTAAAGAGAGATGTAGTGAAAGTCAATAATGTGATTTACTTTCTATTACTCTTTGCGATAGTGTTAGTGGTATGGTACTATGGTGGTACTTTATCATGGCTTGACAGGTTTGTGTGGGAGAGATTAATGCTTAGTTCAACCTGAAATAGGATTGTTTTGACTTTATCCCCTTGAGGTTTTCTAGTACTTAAATCCTAAGAATATTTGTGTCCCAAGTAAGTTGTAGCAAAGGATATTAGATGAAATTTTGAATATATTCATAATTGTTAGATTCATATACATGTCTTTACGGCTGAATTTTTCGCTCTTTTGCTGCAGATGCAATTTCATGAACTTTTCTAGAAATATAAGCTGCCTAAAATGTAGTGAAGAAGGACCGAAAAAAGTTGGTGATACTGAAATGGAAATGAAGAAAGGGGATTGGATATGTCCAAAGTAAGTTGCTAATGGTCTTACTTTCATTAAATTGAGCTACATTCAAGTACTACACCACATAATTCATGTAGCTTAGACATTAATTGATTAAATTAATCTATATGTATTTAATATACTTTATACTAGAATTATATTGCTGTTAGCAATATATGAGAAATCGCTAATTGGAACTAAAACTCAAAATCACCGGCACCTTACTATGTTAGTAAAATGTACCTATGTATTCATAATGCTAGAGTTGCAGGACTTTGAGCTCATGTATAGTATGCATATTTACTCGGTGAAGCTATGATCTGGAATTTGTGAGATGAATTGATCTTAACCTGTTGTAGTTTGTATTTTCGATATGCTTGATTAGTTTTCGACAGAGCCGTAGTACTTAATTTAGCCAAATGAAAGTATATTATCAATCATTAAGTGTTTGGATTAGCAAAATGGTGGTCGGCAAATGTCTTGGTTTAGTTTGGTAATTAATACTGAATTTGTGACCTCTGGAGTCCTCAAGTCCGAGTTACATCTAGGTGTGGGAAGGATATTTTTTTGTACTGAATGTTAGCGTGAGTGCACAAAAAGTTGGTAATCAACCGAGTCAACCTTGATTGGATGCTATTATGGTTTTATGGTGATTATTGATTAACATAACTTGGTTGGCTAAAAATGGAAACTATGGCCTCGAACTTCTTACTTTATTACCCTAATACATTTTCTTAAACCGATGTCTTGTCTTTTTGTGTGCAGTTGCGAGTTCATCAATTTCTCTAGAAATGTAAGGTGCTTGAAGTGCAAGGAAGAAGGTCCAAAGAGGGCCGGTGTTGATGAAGTTCAGATGAAGAAGGGTGACTGGAATTGTTCAAAGTAAGTTCTCTTTATATTATTCCCCTTGCAAAGTGCTACACTTCATGCAGATTTTGCCCCTATATTTTGTAGAATGCGTGGAAAATTTTAATATTCTTATTTTCTGCCACAATAAGTTGCAAGATGGAGAGAAGAAGATATATAACTAGGTCAAAGAAACTGTAATGTATGGTTTGCAAAGATTCCCGGTTTATTAGCCGGGCTATGGATCTTCATGTATTTTGAAATGAGCTAGGCTTGAATCGAGCAGAAGAGGATCTCTGTAGCCTAGGTCTCGATCGAGATTTGTCGGATTTACATTTTATATTTTTCAAAATATATCAAAGTTGAAAATGTAATTATTATATGAATTACATTGTAAAAAGTTTAGTAAAAAATGAAAATAAACACTTTTTATTACTGAATGATATAGTCTATTAAATCAAATCAAAACCAATAACAGCTCTAATATTTAATGGTCCCATTAAATGTTTTCGGGTTCAACATGTAGGTGTGGATTCATGAACTTTGCAAACAATAAAATGTGTTTACGGTGCCAAGAACTGCGGCCCAAGAGGCAACTTAGTTGAGGAGATTGGGAATGTCCATCGTAAGTCCCCTTTTTATGTGTACATCGTGTCGAGATTTTCCTAGTATCTCGGGAAATGTGAAAAGAATAACTAGTGAACGCTTTGAATGGTTCGTGTTGGTACAGGTGTGATTTCTTGAATTATGCTAGGAACGATGCTTGCCTTAAGTGCAAAGGTGATCGTCCCAAAAGACCGGAGTCTGAGTATGAAGAATCCATGTGGAGGAGCCCCCATTAGTTTGAAAGCTGCCCGAAATGTTTCGGTCCTTGGGATTTTGACAGATGATTAGTCACATTATGATAATTTGGTGGTTTGGTTACTTAGAACCTCAAAGTGAGGGGAAGTGAGGCAAAAACAATAATATGTTTATTATCTCTTTGTTAGGGAAATATAAACTGAGTAATGTTTTTTGATTAATTATCCATAGAAGAGAAATGGTACATATTATAGTTTGCATATCTCATCAAATTGGAGGGTGTGAGAAATACTAAAGAAAGATGTAAATTGTTAAGTTATACAAACAAATTCTAAGTTCATAACGGTACAAACATCTTTCTTAAATTTTTAGAGAAATACAAACAAATTGATAATTAAAATTCTAATGAATTCGCCTTGAAAGAGCATTGAATTTGTTATGTGGTTCAGAAATGCTTGATATAATTAACCGAGTGAGTTTTATAGATTATTTTATCTAGCTTCGAAAAATATTTATAAGTTCTAATATTAATTTGCTTTTCATAGGACAATCTGATTCGCCAAATGTTTGCTTGGACTGCTTCCAGATCCCCGAGCCGCAGATTTAGGTATACAAATGAGTTTTTCAATGAAGATTTTTTATATTTATAAGATTCGAAACCAAAATTTTAATTAACACCTAGGTGTTTACCATGACCTATTTGATATTTTATTAATCATCCTGTAAGTTGTCATTATAGACCTTGTGGAAAAAGAGGGGTTGAATTCCCAAATATGTGTAAGTTTAGGGGCTAACCCTAAATCTGTAGAATAAATACTGTTTGTGTTTGAGCCCTATTTATGCAAGAAAACCGTTTCCATCTCTCTGGTTCGCCGCAGTTGCCGTCATGTAGCTCCGGCTCCGGCAGAAGACAGAAACCACTGCAATGCCGTTTTGATTGTAAATTTGGTAAGGTAGACTGGCAATGATGACAGAAAAAGGCCGGACTTACGGCTGCCAACCCCGATTCATTGTTTATCGAATTCTAGGGTTCGGTAGTAGATTGATGAATCTTTTGGCAAAGGTAGTCTGAGCCAGTTTTTTTATCTTCCTTTTTTGAACAAAGAAAAACGGGCACTTGTATGCTCTTCTGCTATGTTTTCCCTCATTTGTGGAAGAAATTCATTTGTGCATTTCAAAATGTTCCATTGCTTTTGTTCAAAGTTGTTCATCATACTCATCTAAAACCTGGATTGACAGTTAATACATTTTGGCTGGAATGCAGAACAGTTTCCTCGTATTTGCACCATTTGAGATGTAATTTAGCAATGTCAGGTTATGTTACTAGTTCATTGTAGTTTTTTTGTTGGAATGCTGGTTCTCTTGTGCTCGGTTTTCCTCTTTTTAGGTTATTGACATTTATTCAAAGAGTGATTACTGATTAAGGCTAGGGATATGTTCTGTTGTTCTTAAAGGAGGTTGATTTAATTTCCAGAAACATCAGAGCATAGTTCTTTGTTTCTCAAAGTTTACATTATGTTTGATCTTTCATGATCATAAGCTTCTTGTTCTCTATGTTCATATTTGGTGTCGTAATTTGGGCAATTTGTGGGTCCTGCTGTAAAAAGGTGACATTATGCATTGCTAGGTTCAAATAACTTCTCGTTCTTGCAGGAGATGACACAAGTAGATCGAACTAATCTAGCTTACTAGGCGAGTCGACTGTGTTATGTATTCCATTTTCATGCTACTTTAGAGTTTCAAGCTCAAAGTAATTGCCAGTCTCACCTTTGAATGCTTTTACTTGTGAGTTACATCGAATCTGGTCAATATTGTTTCAAAGTTTCTGTACATTAATATATTTACTGTTTATATTTTGCATTTTAGCATGCTCAGCAACGGTACATATTTTACTGCTGGAACAATTGCCTCAACAATTATTTAAGGCCTCGTCTAACTGCTAATTGGTTGTGTTTACAACGAATTTGTTATACGTTTTAGTGTGTTTATTTAGTCTTCACTTGACTATGGAAGCTTGAAGAAGTTCAAGAAAATATTAGCCTCTTGGATGATGCAAATTCTGATGAACTTGTTTGTTTTTCAGAAATGCATGTTAATTATAAATATGTGATTGAAATTACAGATATACGGTATTAACTAATATGATTTTGCGTTTCAAAGTACGCAAGTTATTCAGAATTTTTCTGTGTAAGCTCTAGGTAGTCGAACAAATTGCAGTTGGCACTGTAGGTCATATAGTATTCATCATCTTTAACCTTTTTGTTCTGTGCGTAGAATTGATTTCAATTCTCCAATATTTCTTTTCAAAGGCAGAAATGTTGAAAGCCAATTCGATGAAATTGTAAAGAAGAAAACTGGGCATAAACACTGTAATGGTAATCTCCATGAAGATCGGATGATTTTGTAAATGTTTAAATCACTTTGTCTGTCACTGCTACAACAGAATAGGAATTGTGAAATATGCCATACAAGAGCAAACATTTTAATCTTCGGCTCAAGTAGACTTGAATAAAACCCAACTACAGTCCAAAACTAAACACAATGTTTTATGCAACTTCAAAGGCCGGGGAACTTGTCAAGGTTCAGTTCGAACTGAATCACGATATTCATTCATTGATTCATTTGTCTATATAACACGTACAAATAAATGATCAAATTGCTTAAGAAAAAACCCGACCTATGTTCCCTTACAACAAGACAATGCACAGATCAGTCAAATACATGCTATAAAAGGTAAAACTTATTTATACCATCTTGCACTCTAA
>CAOJBJ011654076.1:0-19987 GCA_948291685.1 Euphorbia celastroides | reverse complement strand
AGTCAAATTCAAAGTACTTCAAAATCTTATGCCAAGAGAAAAAGCCAAAAGAGAAAAATATACTATGGCAAAAAGAATAAGCATCTATGGTTACCTAGATATTCCTTGAGACAACATTTCAAAGTGTGCTTTTCATTATGTCCTCATTGCTTGATCTTGCTTGAGAAAGGAATATAAACTAGAAAGTATATGAAGATTATACTAAGGGTGATCCGGTGGACATTTCATTGAATACCAAGGTTGCAACTAGAACTATATAAATTGCACTTGCTAATTTGTGAGAAATATTTGATGCTTTACATGTGAAAATATATGTTATGTGGGAATGTGAGACTCATTGCAATAGTCTTATGCCAAATGAGGTATGAATTCTATAAATCCTAAAGTTTATTACTCTATATTAGTTGGTTCACCTTGAGAACAAGGTAAAAGTTAAGTGTGGGGGTGTGATAAGTGTGGAAAGACACTTATTTTCAATGTTTTAAGTGTCAATATACTCTTAAAAGAATGTTAATTTTAAACCTCTTTTATTGGATTTCACGAGGTATATTCTTGTTTTTATGCAAGTACAGGTTTTTAGAGAATTAGAGGTTGAATTTGCAAAATATTGGAACTAGGCTAATTTGGAGAAGAATTTATGCAATTAAGTACTCTTTTGGGTATGAAATGCATTACAATTGGAAGTGCCAAAGTTTGGATGAAATTCGTGAAGTTTTTCAAAGTGTTTCAAGGAAAAAGTCAACAAATCACGACCGCGACTTTTGTCACGATCGCGACTAGTCATCAACACTTGAACTTCAGAAGCAGAGAGGAATCACGAGCGCGACTCCAATCCGTGATCGCGACCAGTGCGATTTCCAGAAATCTCTTCAACAATTTCAACTGTTTGCAAGTTTGTTTAACCACCTCAATGGTTTCTAACTGTCATTTATGAAGAGTCACTTATCCAGAAGGAAGAGACACATGCCTAGGGTGAAGGATTACAACTTTTCATCCAAGAGACATGACTTTTATGAAGCAACACAACTATTCATGAAGAGGCATGACTTTTCGCTTCTATATATAGGAAATTCTCTGCAGAAATAGATATAGATTGCAAGGAGAGCATTCTAGGAGAGTAATTTCGTGTATAAGTGTTCTTGAGAGGAAATACATTGAGAGTTCTTTTGTTATTCTAGACTAGAGAAGAATTTATGAGTGAATCGGTCATTCAATGATCACTTATAACTTCTGAAAATTGTAGATCTTTGAGTGTGTGTACTTGCAAACCATACAATCAATGAAATCGTTTATTCTTCAAATTCAAGCATTTTGAGTTTACACAGAAGGTTAATGTGTTGTGCTGCTTTGTGGAATCGAGACCAAAAAATTAAACCGACGCGGGACTTGCCCGGGAATTGACAACTCCCCTTGGATTGGAACAACACCATCTACTGATAGCGAAAAAGGTTTGATCTACCTTTTATACTCGTTAGGCATACCACATAATAACTTGGTTTATTTTTCTGCATATATTATACTTTCACGAAGGTTCTAATATGTCTATGTATTATAATGTGCTTCATGTATGATGGTTATAGGCTTGATAGTTAACTACGAGATGAACGGGTTAATCTTCAGTATAAATAATTAAGATTAGCAATTAGTAGCCATATCACTAGATTAATTTTTAGTGCTTTCAAGACTGACTAGATTCATACATACACTTGGATTGGAAAAGTCATTTCATGTGGATTCTGCAGTGTTCATCTTGAATGTTTTGAAATGAAGAATCATCTTTCAGAAAGTTATATTGTAAAGGATTTTCCTATAACTATTTTTCTATAAGTCTAGAATTTCTCAAAACGTTCTTTTCAATTGTATATTTCTACTCTCCACTTTATACCAAGTTTTTTCTCTAAATTATCCAACATTTTTATCAACTTTATTTTTTATTTATATTTTCATAAAATCTTTTAAATTGATTTATTATATTTCCTTCCTTCCCTGTGGGATCGATATCTTTTTAAAACTACATCACAACTGTATACTTGCAGTTATCATCATTTTTCTAGATTAGTATTCGGTATTGACAACACCAGTGCATTTTAGAAATATATTTTATTACTAATTAGAAAAGTGGCGAACAGGCGTCTCCGGCCAGAATAGGCAGAGAAAGTTAAGGAAGAGGTCGCAAGGTAGATAGATGCCAAGTTCTTGGAGGTCGTTGAGTATCCGACTTGGCTAGCCAATATTGTCCCAGTTCCGAAGAAGGATGGAAGGGTACAGGTTTGTGTGGATTACATGGATTTGAACAAAGCTTCACCAAAGGATGATTTCCCATTGCCTCATATGGATGTATTGGTAGACAGTGTAACTAGGGCAGCTATGTACTCCTTCATGAATGGCTTCTCAGGCTATAATCAGATCTTGATGAATGTTATTGACAAGGTCAAAACAACTTTTATCACAAAATGGGGAGTGTATTGCTACAGAGTTATTCCATTTGGGTTAAAAAACACAGGGGCAACTTATCAGAGAGCGGTAACAACTCTTCTCCATGACATGATTCATAAGGAAGTGGAGGTATACGTGGATGATATGCTGGTCAAATTGCATACTAGAGAAGAACACCCTGCTATTCTTGATCGGTTCCTAACCCGAATTGAGAAATACAATCTTCGCCTCAACCCAAAGAAATGTGTATTTGGAGTGAGTTTTGGGAAACTACTGGGGCACATAGTTAGTCAGAGAGGCATCGAGATGGATCTAAACAAAATCAAGGCTATTAGAGATATGCCAGCACCTAAGATAGAGAAAGAAGTACGCTTGTTTCTGGGGTCTCTTCAATATGTTAGTCGGTTTATAGCAAGACTGACTACCGTGTGTGAACCAATCTTCAAGTTATTAAAGAAGCAGCAGCCTGTTGTTTGGAATGACCAATGCCAGATAGCTTTTGACAAAATTAAGGCTTACCTTGTTAACCCACCCATCTTGAAGCCTCCCACCCTAGGGAAACCTTTCATTTTGTATTTAGCAATCGAAGAAGGGTCTATCGGTGCCATGTTGGTGCTAGAACACGAAGACAAGTCCAAGCATGCCATTTATTATCTCAGTAAAAAGCTTCTCGATTATGAAATAAGGTACTCTTTAGTTGAAAAAACTTGCACAGCGATGGTATGGCTCACTAAAAAGCTACGCCATTACTTTCAATCCTACAGGACTCAAGCTGTGGCCAAGGTTGACCTGATGAAATATTTGTGTCAGTCCCCTACTTTAGCCGGCAAGTTGTCTCGCTGGCTACTTCTTCTCTCTGAGTTTGATATAGAATATGTCACCAAGAAGGTCATCAAGGGTAGGGCAGTTGCTGAATTCCTTGCCAATCAAGCTCTACCTTCCACCGATGAAGTCAGTTGGGACTTTCTTAATGAACACTTAGTCGTTGTATTTGAAGACCCACCGACATGGACAATGTATTTTGATGGGGCCGTAAACCGTCATGGTGCAGGTCTTGGTGTCGTCTTACTCACACCAAGTAGGGAGTTGATATTCTTATTCAAGTGGCTCACTTTCCCCACTACCAATAATGGGGCTGAATACAAGGCTTGCCTATTCGTCCTAGAAGCTCTTCATAATTCCGGGGCAACCCATGCCCTTGTACATGGATATTCAGCGCTAGTGATTCGATAGGTTGTGGGTGATTGGGAAATCAGAAGATTCTCTTCGACCTTATTCTGAAGCTGTATGGAAACTCACCCCCAAATTCTAGAGTTGCCTTTTCCAACACTTACCTCGTGATGAAAATCAGATGGCTGATGCTCTCGCAACTCTATCATCTCTTTGGGAAGGTCCTCAGGCCGAACTGGTTAAGCCCATGATGCTACAAACTACTGGTCGGCCATTTTATCTCACACCTATAGTTTTTATAGTGTCTGATGACTGTGATCCTTGGTTTTGCGACATCAAAAGGTACCTTCTTTCGGGACAACATGACCCTGATACAAGCTCTTCTGATCATGTGACTCTTTAAAGACTAGCTACCCAATTTCGACTTGTTGGTGATGATTTGTTCAAGAAAGCTAGTACTGGTCTTCTCCTCTGTTGTCTTGACCGGTCGGAGGCCACATCAATTATGCATCGTCTTCATGCTGGTGATTGCGGACCACATATGAATGGCATTGCATTGGCCAAGCGTATTCAATGACAAGGATATTACTGGCCCACAATGCAAACTGATTGTGTCAACAAAGTTCGCAAGTGTCATGGTTGTCAGATACATGGCACTATCCCACACCTACCACCTAGAGAGCTTCAATGTCTTTCCACTCCTTGGCCATTCTCGGCATGGGGGATTGATATCATTGGCGAGATTCGGCCATCGTCAACAAATGGTCATAAGTACATAGTTATGGCTGTGGATTACTTCTCTAAGTGGGTAGAAGCCGAATCTTACACCAGTATCACCGCCAAGAAGATGGCCAAGTTCATAGAGCGACACATCTTCACTCGTTATGTCATTCCTCATCATATTGTCTCTGACAACGGTGTACAATTCTAAGGTGAAACTGCAACTCTAATCGAAAGATATGGGATCAAGCACCATAGGTCATCACCATACAGACCTCAGGCAAATGGGGTTGTATAAGTAGCAAACAAGTCAATCTAGAGGATTTTGGCCAAGACAGTGGTTAATTGTCGAGACTGGGCTGATAAGTTGTCTTTTACAGTTTGGGGATACCGCACTAGTGTACGAACTCCCACTGGGCAAACCCCTTACTCTTTGGTATACGGTATGGAAGCAGTGTTACCAGTAGAAACGGAGGTGAAATCCCTCAAGGCTGCTCTAGAATCTCAACTGAATGAATCGGAGTGGGCAAGACATAGATATGAGCAATTGAATATGGTAGACAAACAATGTCTAAAGGCCCTTTATCAACTTCAGATATACCAACGATGCATGACTCAAGCATACAACAAGAGGGTTAAGGAATTTAGTCAACCATTGAAAGCCGGGGATCTTGTCTTGAATCGGATCAGAGCTACTCACACAACCCCAAGGGGCAAGTTTCGTCCAAATTGGGAAGGGTCATTCATCATCAAGAAGGTCCTACAAAAGGGAGCCGTGAAAGTAATAGACATAGATGGGAATGAATTCGTGAATCCCATCAACATTGACAAGCTGAATCGCTACTACATTTGAAAGAAACTACCTTGATAGCTGATCGAGCATCTTCCTTCGCTTGGTTAGGCAAAACTTAGAGTAGGTTAAGCCTGTTGGGGTGCGTACCTATGAAGGGGCATCCTGACGAGAAAAGAAATGGCTTGGAGAGAAAAACAGCAAGTGTTTGACTAATAAAACCCTTCTGGATTAGTCAACCGTAGGAAGAAAGATCTGAAATGGTTACCATCCTGTTATAAATAAGTTAAAGTCATTAATGAAATTTTGTTGTCTTTTGTACTGAATGCTTGTTTGTGTGTTCATGTGAACGGGTCGAATCATCAACGTAAAGAAGATCACGAATAAAATCTTAAAAGTTCTTATTTTACATGTTCAAAAGCTAAATAGACTAATTGAAAATAGTCAAAGTACGGACATAAGGCTAAATATCCTATGATAGTCATAAACAATGTCTGATCATAAACGAAGCAGCTAAAAGGCTTAAAAGCCTACAAATCACACTCTCCCCCATCGTTATCCTCTGGGTCATCAACTGGCGAAGCCCCAGAGATAGGTCGCGCAGCCGCCACAAGAGAAGAAACAGGCTCTCGAATCTGAACCCCTAGGGCCCTCTCCCTAGGAATCCAAGGCTCCTCGATGTCCATCTCCGGACTATCAAACTCCATCTCAAGAGATCGAACAAAATCATGAGACCTATGAGATGACTCTCCTCTCTCTGAAGGACTCTTCCTAAAAGACCTACGAGAGGTCTCTACTCTATCCGGGAAACTTCTCCCTACCCGCAGTCGTGACAACTCTCTCTATAGCTCAATGTTTCGGGCCTCGGCCTCTCGACAAGCTTTGCGCTCCTCCAACATTTGACTGTATGCATCTCAAGCATTTTCTGCATGACGAGAACACTCCTTCTCCAACCGGTGCTGAAGAGATTCAGCCGATGACAAGAGATCCTAAAAATCATATTAATCATGCATCATTACATCATTTTGCATAGTTAATTTTATGATAAATGTAGGTACTTACCCCGTCGAGCGCATCCTGCATCATAATCAAGTCTTGAGCCGAAAAGTAGGATCGAGCTAGTCTCTCAGCCTCAGAAACAGGAATCTGTGCAATACAGGACCAACTGGACAGTTGAAAGAAGTAAAACTTACATGAGTGGTGTCTCGAGGATCAAAGTAAACAGGATGAGTACTCATCGGGGGTTCCTTCAGCTCCCTTCCCCCAAGGCGATCCAATAGATGAAACGAGGGCTCTAGAGGTATCGCCAACTGTCCCTCTCAAAAGGTCGGATCAACTCTTAGAGCTCGGGGGGCCTCTCCCACCTCATAAGGTCCACTGCGGTGCTTCCTCCTCTGCACAAGTAAACAAACAAAGATGAAAATCATGTTGAAAATCTCGATGAGGAGAAAGTTTGTATCATGCCTGTAAGTCCCCCCTGTCATGAACCAAAGGAGCTCCACTGCCTAAGCTCTCAACCTGAGAGATATTGCCCCCCTCTCCTACTCCTACGAGATGACTTCTGTATCTCTCAGCCTCGGGTAAATGGCCTGGCATCATCATCACCGCCATCATCACCATCATCTCCACCTCCATCATCAACAGGCCGAATCTTGAACCCTGAATCATGATCATCCGAGTAAACTCCAAAATGATCAGGGGGATCGTGAGAAGGGAACTGAGGCATCAGAAAGTCGCGAATGTAGTCCAAGTAGTTCCCTCTATTACTGGGACAACAAAATCCCATGCCGTCAATGTACATCTCCCGATGCTATCTCTTCATGCAGTGAGGCCAAAATGTAGCTATGGGCAAGGGATGAGGAATAAAACTTCTCGCCAGCGGCTTCATTCGCCAATCCCGGACTCTCTCACCAAAATACCACTCTAGAGAGTCGAGGCACTCCAAGACAAGCCGGTTCTTGTCCACATTATCCCGGAAGTAAACAATATCATCATAGTAAGGGAGACCCCTCCACAAGTCTCCCGCGAACAACTGTGAAAGAGGAAGAGTACAATACAAGTTAGAATGCTATGACAAAGCGCTAAAGTAGTTGGAACTGACAGTTTTTAATCAAGTTACCACGGAACCACCCATCCAACCCCAGTTTCGGTGGAACCAAATCCTGAGTAGACCACTGCCAAGAGGGGCAGCGTCGTCCCCCATCCCAAGATGAGGGAGGACCCCATACTCGAACGCCCATATCTGCAATCAAAACGACAAAAATGGTCAGTAAAATGTGACGAAAGTGACAAACTTAAAGTGAGAAGAAATGTAACAATCAACTTACCATCAAAAGGATACAACTCCCCCTGAGCTCTGTCGCCTTACACCGAGCACACAGATCCAGACCATAAAACAGCTGCCCCAATATCGCTCTCATCCAATTCAACTCCTTGACCCGGCTAAGATCTGTAAAGGCCTCTATCAGGCCACTGTTGACCAGACTAGAAGGAATAGGGAAAAATAGAGTCGTGAAGAGAACCACCCAAAAACTCCTAACAAGCTGCGGAAGCTCAATAGCAGATACATCATCCCCACGTGCCCGCCAATGGTCAATGACATCCTTGCACCAAAACTTGGAGGGAGAAGGCATAATCCCCATCAGCTAAAAGACCCGATCCACGGCCACCGGATCACTGTGAAAGCATCCCGAGTAGATGTCAAATCTGATCGTCCTTTCAGTCCATGGTAGGCCGGTAATCGCAACCACATCGGAAAGGGTGATCGTCAGCTCTCCCATCGGGAGATGAAACGTATGAGTGATCTCACCCCACCTCTCGACTAACGTCGTGAGAGCTCCAACCGAAGTAGACTTGAGCTTCTCCTCCAATGCGCTAAGGAGATAACCGAAACCGATGGCCCAAACAACAAAGGTTTGACAAGGTAAGCCTGCATCTCCGCCCAACATTTCCCAATTGGGGAAAGGCCAGACAATCCATCCACCACAGCAGGCTGAAAAATCCATGTCAATATGTTATTAAAAAAAACAGGCGACTCACCGGCGCCGGAAAAGCCGCCGGCGACTTGGTCCGGGTCGGTCCTACAAAACTAGTGCCGGCCACACGGGACCGGCGCCGATGCCGGTCCCGCGACAACGGTGCCGGTCCTGTAGGACAGGCCACAGGTTCTGGCCGCCAGCAAAAAATTCCGGCGTTGCCTTCTGGTCCTTCGGGTTCTCTTTTGACATTTGAGATATTATCTAGTTCATTTTATATTCTAAAATTCGATCCAATCTAAGAGTTTTGTTGAAATTCAAACGCCGGTTAACTACCTAAAGTTTGTTTTTTCCTAAAATTCAAAAATTAAAATCGAAAAAAAGGATGAAAATTTACCTGCTTGTGAGAAGCGTGCTCCTCCAAAAGAGTGATGGGCTCGGGACGATCCTGACACTTATATCCCAAGTAAGTGTCGTTCTGTCCAAACATCATCGTCTTAGCGACCAGACAAATCCTATGCTCGCTCCTAGAAAACCGAGGAAAGTCATTCAGGTTCTAATGGATCTGCCTACCAACATTCTTTCGAAACATTTTGGCTAGAGAGAGAGAGGGGTGGGAGAGAGAGTGAGAAAGGGAGAATGGAGGGGGAGGGGAGCTCTCCTTTTATAAAGGAAGGGCAAGGCTTTCCCCTCCTAGATCCCCTATCACCTGTTCCCTTTTACCGCATCGGTACCAATTCCTGCTATTAATTTTTATTTCATTAACACATTTCACCTTCTAAATTTATCAGTAACACCTCTTACTGCTAAAATTTTTCCAGCGACACATTTTGCCATACAGTGACACATTTCACCTTCTAAATTTATCGGTAAAATCTCTTACCGCTAAAATTTTTCCGGCGACACATTTTGTCATCCGGTGACACATTTCACCTTCTAAATTTATCGGTAACACCTCTTACCGCTAAAATTTTTCTGGCGACACATTTTGCCATCCGGAGACACATTTCACCTTCTAAATTTATCGGTAACACCTCTTACCGCTAAAATATTTCCGGCGATACATTTTGCCATCCGGTGTCACATTTCACTTTCTAAATTTATCGGTAACACCTCTTACCGCTAAAATTTTTCCGGCGACATATTTTGCCATCCGGAGACACGTTTCACCTTCTAAATTTATCGGTAACACATCTTACCGTTAAAATTTTTCCCGCGACACATTTTGCCATCCGGTGACACATTCCACCTTCCAAATTTATCGGTAACACCTCTTACCACTAAAATTTTTCCGGTGACACATTTTGCCATCCGGTGACACATTTCACCTTCCAAATTTATCGGTAACACCTCTTACCGCTAAAATTTTTCCGACGACACATTTCGCAATCCGGTGACACATTTCATCACCTACATTGATCGTATACCCGACGACTCAAGAAGCAATGAAGAAAGGCATCCAGGACAAGAAGTCGACAACATGTTTACTCTTGATCGAGGGGCAAAACAATTCATTTTTAATAATTATCGATCAATAGGTAAAAATGCCTTGATCACCTTCAGGTATCATTTCTTCCCCTCGGCTCTCTTCGTAAACTCATTGTTTTTGCTTGATCAACAAATATTTCATGAGAGGTAGTCTTTGAGCACGAGATTTGCAGGTCTAGTGTCACGAGGTTATGATGATTTTGTCTCTTCGATCCAATTTTAGGGTAATCCCCTCGAAAATCGAAGTTTGGTTGAACTAAGGTGTGTGAATCCACGGTTCCTATGACCTGAAAACATCCAAATTGGCCCAAACTCATACTAGACCACTCCAAATGCCAAAAATAACCTCAAAAACACTTAAAAATACCCCTCAAAACCTTATGGTACCCCGGCCCCTCCTAATTTTCCTTAGCCCCTCCTATTTGGTCGGTGCACCAAAAAAACATGACCGGCCAGCCCTCTAGGGCCCACAAACAGGATCAACCACCTGGATAGAAAACTATCCCGGGATTTAATTCTGAGTAGCAGAATAAAATCCCGCATTGATTACCATTTATTACCTGATTTCCTTATTTTGAACCCAAAATCACTATAAAATCAACCCTAACCCTTTTGTTTCTGGATTGACTTTTTGGCATACTAAAACTTAGCCAAAACGAACACCCGCAAGCCACTTTTGCTCAGGAACCCGAACCCGATCATTGTGGATTCGCGCACCAAAGGTATAACCCTCTGAACCTCCTTTCATATTGTTTTCTCTGTTTGTCCGAATATTAACTATACTTTTGCGAAACTTGGATTTCAGGGAGTCGAGTAGTCCGAGGCTGGTTCAAAACTCCCTAGGCCGGTTCTGTGGTGTTGGTTCCGTCCCTATGGGACCGGCGCCGATCCCACAGAACCGGCCAGGTAATTTTTGCACCGGCCTTGGTTCTGTTCATTTTTTTTTTGGATTTTTCGGGGGATTACGCTTCGTGCTTCAATTTTAATTTGATTTCCGAGGTGAAAAGTTAGTTTTACTTTTGTTTTAAGATTGATATTCATTTTTATTTTGACCGAATTTTGGTTTGAGTTTCTTGACATTCGGTTTAGTGACCCACTGTTACCTCCAACCAGGGTGCCTTTTGGGCGATTTAAGGGTAGAATCACATTTTAATGCCATGTTTCATTAGTTTTAAATCATTTCGGTTGGAACAGAGGACATTTTGGGGCTTGTTACTTCCTATTTATACAATTTAGAGCCGAACTGGACTGGTGCCCCTCCTAATGGAGCGTGGCAGGTCCTAATCGGCCGGGGCCGTCCCTATAGGACCGGCCCCAACCCCAGTAGGGCTGGCCACACTTTTTTATCATGAAACAGGAGGGGTCGTGAGTCCAGTGAGTTCTAGAGGCCTCAAAGGCTTTCCAGTAGTGATCTTAGGTTCAGAAACCAAATATAGATCATCGTTTTGCCCCTTTTGGTGGCTAAATTCACTCGAAATCTCGTGTTTTGTGAATCTCTTTGCTTAGTTTGTTTATATACTGTTTAATTTGGTTAATATTCCATTTTAATATTGTTATATATTATTGTATAATGTATTTGTGGACTAACCTCTTTTTGTGTAGTGACGGAGTTTGGCCCTTTTAGATGAATGTTAGAATTTACACTTATGTCATTTATTTTTATGCATAGATCGGTTGTATAGGGTTTTTATCTTTTATTTTGGGGATGTAATTTTTAATTTACTTTTCTGCATGCTATGTGAAACTGGACTTAAATTAACAACTTGGACTTTTAAGAATGAACGTAGGCTTTGGACAATAAACTTGAAATCTTATTCTTAATCGAATTCATTTGAACTTAGACAATCGAGAAGTAAAGTTTTCCAAACGAACCCATTTTCTCAAATCGATTTTACTTATTGAAGGTTAAAATGAAATTGTTTTATTTCCCGATTCTTTCGAGTGGCGACTCCGTTTTCAAACATCACATTAAATCCATGCTCCTTTTCAAAAACCTTCAATATTGCAACCCACCAACAAGGCTGTGGAAGTGAGTAATGTCATCAAACAACGTGCTGTCCGGATTCAACACTTTATCAAGAGGCACAGCAGAGGTAGGTACAACCTTTGAATCAAGCATATTGGCCTTAGTTAATAGATCAAGCGCGTACTTCTTTTGAGATAAATGAAGACATCCCGAACTTTGATGAAACTCAATACCGAGAAAATACTAAACTGGACCAAGATTCTTAATGGAAAAACGGGATGTGAGAAAGTGCAGTAAATCCCGCTCAATACACCAATCATTTCCCAAAAGAAGAAGATCATCAACATAAATCAACAGAACAAAACCGAAGAGCCACAACGTAGATAATACAGAGAGACATTAGCCTTAGATGCCAAAAATCCAAAAGTCTGTAAAGATTGAGTGAGTTTGTGATGCCACATGTGAGGAGACTGCTTCAGGCCATACAGTGCTTTCCGTGATCTACAAACAAAATTTGGGCGGGTTTTGTCAACAAAACCAACAGGTTGGCTCATGTAAACCGGATGATCAAGATCACCATGCAAAAAGGCGTTTGATACATCAAGATGAGTAATAAACCATGAATGAGAAACTGCCAAGGATAGTAAGAGACGAGTAGTAGTCGGCTTGATGACCGGACTAAAGGTATCATCAGAATCCATACCTGGGCGTTGATGAAAACCTTTGGCAACTAGACGGGCTTTGTATCGATCCACAGTCCCATCAACTTGTAACTTGGTTTGGTAAACCCATTTGCACCCAATGATATTCGGGGCAGTGTCAGGTGGAACTAAGTCTAATGTGAATGTTTTGCAGCCTCAGAGAAGGTACAAGGGTCTCGGTTGTCAAGACTTGAATTATGAGCCCGAGGTCCTTGCTTTTTGGACAGAGCTCGAGTCACAGGGTGGCTCGGAAGAGTGGCGCCCGGTTGTAGATCAGCCGATGGTGCTACAGGCGGGGTACGAGGTCCATTAGGAGAAATAAGCCTGGAGATTTGGAAGAGGGTGTTGGCGGGGGTTGGTTGTGTAGTCGGTTTGATGGTCGGTTTGGAGTTGGAGTGTGGTGGGTATTTGGTAATATAGAGGAGGGCAAGACGGGATCTATGGATTGCTGTCGAGAGTGTGGGACGGTGGAAGGATTGGGAATAGATGGAGAGGTTGAGGTGGGTACAGTAGATGTTGTGGGATTTAGGGAGCATGAAGGTGAAGGAAGAGGGCATGGAATAGTGATGAGGGAGGTAGTGCGAGGCTGCGGATCATGAACAGCGGGTGAGGATTTATTAGAGTAAGGGAAAACTTTTTCTTCAAAAAGAACATGGCGAGAGATAAAAATCCGATTCGAAGAGAGATCGAGGCACCGGTAGCCTTTGTGTCTATACCCAAGAAAAATGCACGAACGAGACCGAAAATCTAATTTGCTGGACATATATGGACGTAACCAAGGAAAGAAAAGACAACCGAATACACGAAGCAAGGAACAATCAGGAGTACTCTGAAAGAGACGAGTGAAAGGTGCATCAAAATGAAGGATAGAGGACGACATACGATTGATAAGAAAGACTGAAGTATCAAAGGCATACAACCAAAATGACATTGGTAACTTAGCTTGATGAAGTAACAATAATCCTGTTTCAACCACATGTCTATGTTTTCTTTCAGCCCTCCCGTTTTGTTCAGGAGTGTAGGGACAGGACATACGGTGTTGAATTTCATTAGAAGAAAGATAACAACTGGAGCAGGAATGGAGTAGAGGCCATTCTTATTCTAGCTGCGGAGGAGGACTCATTTGGAATGAAGGTCCTTCACAACAAAAAAAAGTGTCAAAAAATTCCATAGACACGGGATTAGAACGAGTAAGAGAACTAACAGATATTAAGTTTGATGTAGATTGAGGAACATGAAGAAAATTATTTAAAGACAATGAAGTGTTAGGAAAATGCGAGTAACCAACATGACGAATAGGAAGAGATGAATTGTTACCTAGTTGAACCTCTTCCGGACCGGAATATTCAGAGTGAAAGACAAGTTTCCCAAATCCAATGTAATATGGTGTGCTGCACCACTGTCCATGATCCAATTATTGTTCGGAGAAGCAGTTGTGGTGAAATGTGAACTAGGGGATGGGTACGGATTGGTTGGAGGAGGAAATTGAGGCCGAGGGTGTATGTATTTGGCTGAAGGGCATTCTCTCGCCCTGTACCCCTGCAAGTATAGCAAATAATGTGACTCATATCTACCGAACTTGATCCCTGGAACTGACGATTGGAGGAGTGAGGGGCTGGACCCAGAATGGACGGTGAAGGGGAATAGTTTGGACGTTGAGGAGGTCCAAAAGACAACTGCACCCCATGTCCATGTCCACCCCGTCTGCGAGAAGGCTGAGTGAAGGGGCGGCCCCGTCCTCGTCCCCGTGAACCAGCCTGCCGAACTGAATAATGTGCAGCAACAGATTGCAAGTCATCACTAGGCTCAGTAACACGCTTTAGCTGTCTCTCCTCAGACAACAAGAGGCCGAAGAGATCATCGAAAGAAACCATAGTCATACGAGCTTCCAGTGAACGACAGAAATCCCGATAAGGATTCAAGCCATTTAAACCATCAAGGATTGAATCAACCAGATCATCCTCCAAAATATAGTATTGTAGAGAGCGTAAGCGATCAAAAATCAATTTGGCACGTTGAACATAAGCAGAAACTGTTTCAGTCGAACCTTTCTTAAGAGAGTGAAGCTGCTGTTTAAGGTCACGAATATGTACCTTAGAACCCGACGCATAAGTGTATTCTAGTTTCAGCCAAAGAGCCTTTGCTGAAGTAACACCAACAACCTGAGGTAAGATAGATTGATCAAGAGAATTAAGAATCCATCCAAGGACCTGTTGGTTTTGCCGTTTCCAGGATAAGAACTCTGGAGTAGAAGCTTCACGCACAAGAGGAGGTTCTGGAGCTGGACAAGCACCGTCAACATACTTGAGGAGATCACATCCGGCAAGAATAGGGGTGATTAGGGTTTTCCATAATAAATAGTTCGGTCGAATCCAGTTTGATATTGAGTTGATGGGTGAGAGTAGGAGACGAAACTGAAGAGGTAGCAGTAGATTGAAGTGTCGAAGAGGAGGAAGAAGACATGGTCGATTCAGTGGACATGATGAAGAACGATCAACTAGACGGCGCAGCAGAGAAAAAAAAGAACAGCAGTTTGCCTTTGGGCTCTGGTACCATAATAGGGTTTGGACTCTTCTCACAAAACATGAGAGAGTAGAACTTGTATTTATACACTCGTGGTAGCACACAATTACAGTAACAGTCCATATACAAATATATAATAACCCTATCTCCTATCATGTCTTAAGGTTCTGTTTGCGTTGATTACTGATATGTTTGCGGTTTTCAACATGTGTTGCTCGTGGTTTTGTTTCTATAGATGGTATTTTCTTTTCCTGTAAATTAGGGTGTTAATGATTGCTGGTAGATGTCCCCTAATCTGTTTTCTTTCGGCTAACATTACTCTATTGTTTTGACTCTTCAATAATCCCTTTTATGGTTTGATGTGTTGTTACTGCAATTCTCTAAAGCGCCAGTGGTTTTCCGATCAATCCACTTGTGGAGTTAGTTGTGTATGAATTTAGGAACTGAAATTTAATTTGATAGTTGTTTTGTGTAAACACAATTATTAATGTGTGATTTTGTTCATAAATATCATTGTCAATGTTCTTGAATGGTTTTTCTTTTGTGACACTTACGAGTGAAAGCTATTGTTGTGTAGCTTTAGTCTTGGTTCCAATTCTCTTAAATCAGGCATTTTTCCGGTTTTCACTCGCATTCCTCATTGGAATTTACAAAACTAAAGATTAGTTATTCAGTATTTGGAGTGTTGCTATTTTTTAATCTGATGGTCAATCTACGTGTTCGATATTTTCATGAATTCTTCGCATTTGGAGGCCTTAATCTGACATAACTGAGTGTTATGAGAATGTGGGTACTTTACTAAATTCTATTTCATATTTCTGTATCTTAAATCTCCTTATTTAGTCAACAGATGTTCCTCGTAATCCTCGATTTTCTTCTTATTTGAAATTCGAGTTAATTAGGTGGAAAAATATAAAGTTGTAACTGGTGTAGTTATAACTTATAACATCTTTCATTGTCGCGGATTACATGAGTTCTTATTTCGTAGCATAGTATGATAATATGGCCATCCTCTAAAATATTAGTTCCAACTTGAAGAATCTTGTGATTGTAGTTTACTTGTGAAAAATGAGGATTACTTCAACAGAAATATGGGACTTATGATCTTAGTCAAAATACATCTTAAACCCCATAAACTTAACAAATATAGCCTATTATCTCCACAAACCTTTTGAAAAGTCTCATTAAACCCTCAACTTGAAAAAAATGTACTGATTTTTCCCTCAAACTTTAAGAAATGCATCAATTATCCTTTAAATGTATGTGGCAAATTGATTTAACTTTTGTAAAGATGTCATTATCTTGTTCCAAATAAAATTTGATAAGTATCATTTAAGGGTAAATTAATGCATTTTTTAAAGTTAAAAGGAACAAACTGATACATTTTCTTAAACTAAAGGGATTGAGAGGAGTTTTCAAAAGTTCAATACATTGTAGGCTATTTGTTTAGGAATGTAATGAGTAATTTGCTGAAATATTTACAATCAGTTTCAACTAATTTTTTAGCTGTTTATTTAAATGGTCAATTTTGCAAGTATGGGTAAGTTAACAGGTAGCCTTAATTTTCATGGGACTGGAACTTTCGTAGAGAAATGATGGCACTTTACTTTTTGGTAATCTATATATTATTAAAAGTATTTATTTTTTTTGTTTTTAGATATTTAATTAAAATTTTAAAATTTCAAATTCATATTATTATTATCTATATATATTAATAAAGGTAAAAAAAGTTCTATATTACCATTACCATTATACATTTTTAAAAACAGTTTTAGATAATTAATAAAATATTTTTATTTTTTAATTAACTGAATTCATATTTTATAATTATCTATTAATAAATACATCTTTTAAAATTTATAATCACAAATGACTTGTTCGTGCATCACACCAGATACTACACTAGTTATACATGATGAACGAATACTAAAAAACAAGGTTTTAAAAAGCACTAATGCTAGTCAGGCGGTTGAGGCTTCTGAGACCTAGACGAAGCGTAGATGGATTTATATTTTTATTATTTTTAATATTTATTAAGAAATAAAAATATAAATATAACTGAAAATAGACTTATAACATAATCAAATATGTAAAAAATACATTTTTAATTATATTTAAAAAATTCTAGGTGCTGGAAATGGTATAAACATTCTTATTTGCTGTATAAAGTAAATTATTTTTTATTTCAAAATGATAAATTTTATAGTAAGAAACTTTAATGAACCTTAGTTTGACAAACTAAGCTACAAAAATGCAGATAAAAAAATTAAGAAGACACTTATTATAAATACAAAATTTTTAAAACCAATTCAATGAAACCCGCTACGAATCCCTGAGCTTTTCCCTTCATTATTTCAATGAAACCCAACTAATTACAAAACCAATTCAATTTGATCTGATGTGTACAATAATTGCAGAGTTTCGAACACATAAAGACAACAATGACTCGGTAAAAAACCTGATTTTCTGAGGTTGATGCTTTGGAAATGATGGCATACGTCTGCACCACCAAAGCAAATAAACACATAAACATCCACCATCAATCTCCCATTCAAACAAGAAATGCAAATGATGGAAGAGAGGACATTGAACAATCAATGTTGCACTTACACAAGGCGTCACAAGAACATCAATGGCCCCAAATGAGGCACTCAAGTATGCCACCTGCAATTCATACATGTGGAAACTCTTCATATAACTTCATCAAATTTGTATAAAATTTGAATTGAACATGATTATACATACCCATGGTGCCCAAGCAAAGCCATAGAAGAGCGCCTGTGCAGAGAATAGCATCACTACATTTTTTTGGTTGTGAAATCAGTGGTTTTTACATGATTTAGACCAGGGGAAGTGACTTATATAAGCTATTGATGCAAGTAGGCCTACACATAATATCACCTTCTCTCCCACCAAAGGATTTAGTAGCGGAAGCACCAAAATCTACAAATATTCTCAATATTTTCGTTCACGATAAGGTTCTTATCTGAGCGCAGTCAATAAAATAACGAAACAAACCTGTGAGAAAATTTCACCAATCCCCACCATAGACAAAAGTTCTGAATATTGGTTTTTGCTAAATCCAAATATTGCGTTCAAATAATACTGTTTGGAGCAGTCAGGCAAAGTTGTATAAGGTTCACAATTATACCAGAAAACACAACAAATTCTAACAAGATGAGATTGTTTCAACAAGTGAATTCTTTATGTAAAATTCCTTTTAGGCAACAGTTTCACACACATTTCACTTCATTAACAGTTATATGTTCCAACTGTCTACAACATTAAAGTGGAACTTACAAATAAGACAGTGCTGATCCCAGACATCCCCAATTCATAGAAGAAAGAAACTACAGTTATTCCTTTAAGCGTACGGCTGGACATTATCGAGCGTTCAGACTTTGGAAATAAAAAAACGCGCATAAAAAGCAAGATTATTGACAGATTACTTTATTTTCTTTTGTTAAATTAAATAAGTATACCTGCCAAATACTATAGCTGCAGCGTCTTTCATCGATTTATACCGTCTGTGGAAAACCTCAATGATCTTAGTCAAGAGGGTTGCTTCATGGTCCCTCTGTTGAATTGGTCGAATTGTCTCAACCAGGAACAAATGCATGTACACTGGGCAAAAGATCAAGAGTACAACTGAAACCTGAAACAGTACATTCAATAATCAGAGAAATCTCAAAACATAAAGAAAATTATAATTGTAATCATGAAGAATCTCAATACCAGAAAAATATAGTTTTCAGGAAGAAAACGAGCTACAACATTGCCTATTAGATGAGAAGTGGAAAAGAGACCAGTGATCCAACCAAAAGCTGCTGCCCTCTTGCCTTCTTTAATAAAATCTGCCTAGCAAAGGAAAGGGAAGTTTTATTCCCCTTAATGATCCCTCTGTTGACAAGACTCAACATTAGAGAAACTAACTATTACCGCATAGGCAACAGAAATGCGGAAAATGCTTCCTTGACTCAAGATGTATGAAATTGTGCGAAGCACATAATAAGCATAAACAAATCCTCTGGGCTTGTTCCACGAAAGTAAAGCTGAAGCAACGAAACAAGTGGAAAAGAATCAAACAAACCGGATAGAAAACAACATAATTGAGTTCTTTTCTACTCATTACAGGCACAGCTACAAAGGTTAGTAAGTTGTGTATATTGTATGGAATTAAACTGGTATTATACTCGCTTCATATTGAGCTGAAATTTCAGTGGAAACGTACCAAATGGGATGATGTAAGTTGATACAGTGAGAAGAAGAAACGGTTTACGCCCATATTCATCTGCAAGTTGACCTAAGAGTGGCAGCATCACCATCTTGAAAATTCCAACCACCTTAACACAATAAGATAAGATTATATTCAGCTTTTGAGGACATAAGAGAGCTAAAAGTGCCATTGATTTTGAATGCTATAGTCAAATAAGAGAATATGAACCGTTGCAGTGCTGTGATATCAGAACATTGCATATTCCCAAATAAGAACAATATACTCAATCTTGTAATCTCTACAAAGAAACAAACCCAAATCAGAAAACAATCCGAACCCTAATTTCTACTCAAATTGAGCCAACTAAAATGATGAAAAGGCGAAGGGGAGGAACAATACAGTTTGTTGGAGACCATTGAGATAGATAGCTTCAGAGCAAGTAGAATCCCCAGGGCACAAAGCATCGGCGATGACATCAACTACAACCGAAACCGTCATTTCTTCAGCAATCCAATGGATGCAAAGAGGCAAAAGCAGATGAATCAAAGGCCTCAACTCCCGAAATCCGCTGATGCTGCGCTTCCAATCCATTACCCCCAAATGGATCGCGCAATTCAAACCCTAATCTCAAATACAACATAGTAGAGATTTGAGTTGCGGATTCAAAACGAAAGAGAAATTGAACGGTTTCTGCCATGTAAGCCAATCCACACGAATGCCTCAAGCTCGCACGTGGCTGCTCGACCCGCCCACAGGATCTGCGCCCTTCAATGTTTGACATCATCCTGCCCCACCGTACAATTTCTTCATATAATCAAATCAAATCCTACTTGATTAGAAAAGAAGGAAATGAGAGGAATGGGGGGATTGAGGGAGATGAAGCCATTGATGCACCTGCTGCTGGCTCTATCAGTTCACTGGGTAGCAGAGCAAATGACGGTTTCGGTGCTGGTGGATGTTGTTACTAATGCTTTGTGCCCTGCCCAATCTACTTGCTCTCTA
>CAOJBJ011652896.1:0-12354 GCA_948291685.1 Euphorbia celastroides | reverse complement strand
TGGCTTCCCGTCTCAAACCCTCTCCTCTCATGTCATTTTGTAATACATATAGTGTATCTAAGTTTGATGTATAGGATTGAAATATGAACATGTAGAGTATGATAATGGTGACGTGAAAAGATAGATATGATATGTCTGTATATGGTATTATGAGTATATTGAGTGTTCTTTCAAAGGTTTCAAAAAAAAAAATTGCACACCTTTTCTATTCTCATTAAAAGCTATAAGAAGGTATAAGGTTGTCACACATTAACAAATTCCCTCTCATATTGCAAAACTAACGAGAAAACTTTGTTAATATGAGGTAAAGGATCAGTAGCCATGATGTTGGACTTGATATTAGAAAAAGAAGGATTCAATCCTTTCAAGAAGTAGATAACAAAGTTTACTTCTTGTTTCTTACGAATCTTGTCTACTATGTTACAAAAACATCCTTCACATTCACATCTAGGAAGAGGATTTAGGCTTGTAAATTCATCCCATAGTGTTTGAATCACGACAAAATATTCAGTTTTGGAACAATTACCTTGTGAAATAATGAAGATCTCAGTTTGAAGATCTGCTAAGTGGTAAACGTCACTCTGTGCAAATCTTTCTTTAAGGTTAGCCCAAATATCCTCTACAGACTCAAACCCTATAGAAGTTTGTGCCACCGAAGGGTTCAAAGCTCGAATGATCCATGAAAGGACCATATTGTTGCACCTTCTCCACATTCCATATTGTGCATCACCCACATCTGGCTTCTTGATTGTACCATCTATAAACTCTAACTTGTTTTTCGACATTAAGGCCATGCGCATGTTTCTAGCCCATGAATGATAATTGGATCTCTCTAAAAGAGGTGAGACAAGAACTAACCCTGGATTTTCTCCTGGATGTAGGTAATAAGGACTTTGTTCATCAATCTTCTGCTGATTTCGGTTCGCCATTGTTGAGTACTAACAAGAAAAACTTCAAGCAGTAATGGAGAAATGAGAAAGAAGAAGAAATCAAGAGAACAATTAAAAGAATAAAGCTGAGTTGCAGAAACAATAATGAATTCTAATCGAATTCAGAAAGAAAGAAAGAAAGAAAAAAAGAAAGAATCAACGTTCAATGATTTAGAAAGAGAAAGAAATTATGCCTGTGGAAGAAGCACATGCTCTGATATCATCTTCAGATTTGCGAGAACAGAAGAAAGAAATGAATTGAAGAAATTGACTGTAATTCTCATTGATTGATTCAGTGTTACAATAGTCTTTATATACATGTATGTAACGAAATAGTGGAGTAACTAACTAACTAACTTCCACTAATTACATAAAAGACCTTGTATCTAACGACCTACAATAAAATAGATGCTATGGACGAGAATGCCCTTGCTGGACTCTAAACGGTGTCGTTCCTTAACAAAGAAAATATTTATATATTACACAAATTAGGGCCTGGATATTTTTGAAGTCACGAACCGCTTTCCAATTGAACCTATACCGGATTTCAAATCCGGAAGTTCAAGGAGATGAAATCAGAAGATTGAGATTTTCGATATTTGAATCTTTTGAAACTAGAACCAAGAGTTGTGTATATACACATACCTTAATTAATGCACATGTCTATATATAGTCAAAATCCCAAGGATTGCAGCTATTTAGATTGGGACATGTCGAAAAGCAGGCTCGGTCCTCCGCCAGAGCAACCGGAGCGGCCGCACATGGCCCCAAATTTCCAGCGACCATGGAATCTGCAGGCTATGGAAGTCGAATCGCCAAACTCAAGGAAGAAGAAGACAACATGTTTAATGGTTATTTTGGGGCTAATTAATCAATAGAAAGAGGTGACGTGTCTTGCCTTAGTTGCACTTTCAACATTTTAATTTAATGGGCCCTCTCAAAAAGAAAAAATATTAAATAAAAATGATTAGGCAATTACCGATTCTTTTGGTGGAAGATTTTAAAGAAATATGAAATCTAATTAGTACTATATTGGTTAATTAGTATACCGAAACTCTTCATTCTTCGAAAGTTAATATCCTAATTAACAGGATTTTCCTTTAACGTTTAATTGAGGGTTAAATGGATTCCATTTAAGAACATTTCCAATAGTTAGTCTATTTCCTTAATTTTTTTTTTATATATAGTCATAAATATATACATTACATCAAAAGATAACTTTACAATAGATTTTATATTCCTTTTTTTAACATTATTTATTATGAACATTGTCTATTTGATCTTTTATAAATAAACATTCAAATAGAATATTATGCATTTAATTTAATATTATTTTAATATTAGTTGAGTATATTTAGAAAATTTTCTATTTTTTCATCATTATTTTATATTAAAGTAATGTAATTTTTATTCAATAGACAATCTATTATAGACATTTTTTTTATTTATTTTATCTATTTTACTACACAATCAATTTGAATGTCTATTCTACATGTCATCTAATTCTAAAATGCACAATCTATTGAAGATGTCCTAGTTCTCTTCCAATAATTATCTATTGTTAATTATTTTAATCATCTTCTTCAATTTGGCAACAAATTTTCTATTCCTACTCACATATCCCCAACTTTTTTCCCAGTTATCAATCTTTACTAATATTTTGATTCTTTTTTTTTTATTCAATCTTTTGAATTGATTTTACATTACACACAAAATATGTACGTTTCATTTCTCTGTCTTTATAATTATTTATAACAGTTTTTCTTTCAGGAATTTATAAGTTATTAGCTTATCATTTATTATAGTTTTATTTAATTTTATTAAGTGAAAAGAGACTCAAATTGTTCAAGAGATAATCTTATCCATCGAACAAATGTCTATTTAAAGTTGAATATTTAAGTTACTGGTGAAATATAAATTTGTAGTTATTTTCTTATTAATAGAGTATGAAATTTGTAGTAGAATTTTTTTTTGTAAGGACCCTTTTTTAAACTGCACGGGGCCCCAAATTTTTCCAGACCGGCCCTGTCGAAAAGAACGTTTTTTGGGGTATTGGCATGCAGGGCAGTTTCTGGGCAGGGGCGACGGTCGGGGGTCCATCGGAAAAAAGACCCCCTTTTAGTGGCATTTAAGCTATTTCTACGTTTTAGAGTTTAGCTAGTTAAGTCTTTCCTTCATAAAAAAAACATTAAAAACACTACTCATTTGTTGTACAAATTATAGTTTCCATCGTTCAGTGAAGACTTGGGAGTTCATGGATTTGAAATGCAGCCTTTTTGAAAGTCTTAATTTTTAAAAAACAAAAATTAAAATTCTTAAAATTTTTACTTACAATCAAAAGGATTGTTTTGAAGTTTTTCCTATAATTTTCATACTTTAATCTGTAAAGCACTAATAAACGAGAATCAATTAGTTAGTATTAAAAATCAAAATTTAGGCGAAACATTTTGTTTTGAGAAAAACTAAAGAAACTTTAAAAACCACGTTGGGAAGACCAATATGAAGTTTGTAATGGGGGAGGGTGGAATAATGCAATAGCTACATAATTAAAAAAGTGTAACAAACTATTTAATTTTTTAAAGAATGGTTTTCTTGAAAAATCAGAAAAAAAGATGAGATAAAGAAAAGAAGACAAAGAAAGGGTGAGTTGGCATGATGTGAACCAAACAGAAATTACGTGGCTAAGCTTTTCCTTATAAATACGAATAAAAGCCACACATTCAAACACTCCCACTTTACCATTCACTCTCTCTTAGCTACTGATCCATCTTCTCTGTATAGAAGAAGAAGAAGATCAACAATGGCAGGGAGCGGAGTATTTTCCGAGATTATTGATGGTGAAGTTTACAAATATTCCTCTGATGGCGAATGGAAGACTGCTGCTTCTGGGAAATCTGTTGCCATTATTAATCCCACCACTAGGAAAACTCAATTTAAAGTTCAAGGTTATGTTAAACTCACTACATTTGGCTTTTTAGTTCATTTGATAATTTTTTCTAATTTAGTCCAATATTGCATTAGTTTTTCAAAAGCTTTGTTTTGAAACATTTTACAAGCAATCAGGATCTATTTGATATTGTTGTTAGAGTTGTTGTCCTTTTAAAGTTGGTTTCACAAACTTTCGTATAACATTATATTTTGAATTTGGACATTATATTTTAGCCATTCATACTATTAAATTGAGAATTGCCAATTCTACTTTTCAAAATTTGTAATCTACTACTTTTAGGAAAACTTCAAACACACACTTATTATTTTGGGAAGTAATATCTTATGATGCCTAAGAAGGCTCAAAATAGGTTATATAATGCCAAAATTTGTCTTGTTATGAGAAGTTAGTGAAACAAACATTTATAATTGTAGCTGGAAAAACAATCAGGGCTATTGACAGTAAAGTAAAACTTGAAAACGATTTAGTTCGTTAGTAAAACTTGATATTTGGTTAGCACGATTACGAATCATCTTGTCACAACTTTCGAACATCAACATTCAAAAACTACGTAGTTAGTGAAGACTTAACCTTAAAACAAATGTTGGTGCTGTAAGATGTATATGAATGAAGATAATTTGTTTTTCCAAATGTTCTTAGTAGTGACATTGTGAGTGGTAATTGAAAAATGCAGCATGCTCGCAAGAAGAGGTAAACGAGGTGATGGAAATAGCAAAAAGAGCCCAAAAAGAATGGGCAAAAACTCCACTGTGGAAAAGAGCAGAGCTTCTTCACAAAGCAGCTGCTATGCTAAAACAACACAAGGCACCTATTGCTGATTGCCTCGTTAAAGAAATTGCTAAACCTGCCAAAGATTCTCTCACCGAGGTTTCATCCATTGCCTCCTTTAATATTTCTATAGATATGTCTCAATTAGGATATTGTTAAAAAATAGTCGGAAATATTTACTTGCTATGGTCGGACATTGCTCTTGCTCATTAAAAGTTATAATCTTATCTACTTTTACCCAATTTAAAATTCATCCTCCCAATAACAAATTGGACGAACGGAACAATAAATAAAATATGGCAGACTTTAAAAAAGTATCTTTAAGGTTTTACTCGATTGCAAGATTTGGAGTATGGAGAACTTTTTTTTTTCAAACAAACTGGGTTTGTAGTCTGAGAAACTACAAATAGTGGAGTATTAACATTATATTAGATTTGAAAAAAGTAGTAATCCTCTTCTTTTTTATTTCAGGTTTTGTGATATGATTAATATAAATGCACTACACATGATTGATAGATATGATAATTTTTGTAATGCATTTATATTAATCATGTGTAAATTATCATATCTATCAATCATGTGTAGTGCATTTACATGATCTATAAGAAGCCCTTTTGCAAATTTTGATACCAAAAAGTTCTTTTGCGTAAAAAATTCTTCAAGCCATAGTTTGCAAATGATGATACTTTTTTAAAGTTTGTCCAATCAAATAAAACCATTACAGTTAAATTTACAAGAAAAAGGCATAGGCATTTTGGCCTAACATCAGTGCCAATGGTGTGGCTCTTTTGAACTAGCGTCCACACCAATTTTTTGTTTGAACTTTTTAGGGATATATTTGTTTGTTTTGTGGATTAAATAACGAGTACGTTCTGACTGTATTTAGCTGGTCTACAAAATAAATTGGCAAAGATATATTGCATATGAGTGCAGTAAAAGGGAAAAAGCAAAAAAGTCAGGATAGGTGGCATTTTATCTTTGCTTAATTATATTTTGTTTCGTATTTCTAACAAACGAAGGTTGTGAGATCTGGAGACCTGATATCATACACAGCTGAAGAAGGTGTGAGGATTTTGGGAGAGGGAAAGTTCTTAGTTTCTGATAGTTTTCCAGGAAATGAGAGAACACTTCTAAGGTACTTCTCTCTTTCTTTCTCATTTATTCAAGTATGACCTCACTTTGTTACTTCCTTTTATTTGGAAATTTTGAGCCATACTCATACACATGGCCAATCTGGACAGTGCCAGTTTACAGAATATGCACGATATTTGTATACAAAATAGATCTATATTAAAGTTAGACAGTGCGCCAATAAACAATTATAATTGTTGTTGATATTTGTGCCGGTTCATGCACTCTTCTTATTGGTTGGAGACAAAAAGTTAGTAGCTTTTTATCAGAGTTAGAGTTAGTCATTGTCTTATCTCTTCTTCTGGTTCTTCAGTTAACAACGTCCACTTGGTCTCTCACTTTTATTTTATGCTCCGTGCGATTTGTGCCAAGCAAACTTCAGCTCTTGTATTCCGGATCTGCACTCCAGAATGGTTTCTTTTCCCTTTTTCTTTATTTGAGTCTTTTATTTGTCTTTTTTGGTTTTTTTTGCTTCAAACTCCGTAATATGTAGCATTGATCGAGCTTTGACTTTTTGACTTCTGCATCCGAATTGACAATGCTTTCAACAATAATATTGCGGTTGTCATTCAGAGAAATACAAAATATTATTTTAGCTAGCTTTTTGGAGCTACATAGCACCATTTTGAATATTGTTTAAAGTGGGCATGGGCAGTTCGTTTGCTCTAGTGACCTCATCCGTATTGATTTTTTTTCTCGATAAAGACATAAAGAACTCACTTCATAAATACTAATATGATCATGTCAGCCGTGTTTATGGAAGTGTGCCAAAAGCTTTATAGACAGTATTATTAGAGCTCTTTTTTCTTGACATATGTGATTCTATAAGTTATTAATTCATTTTTGTATAACAAAAATCTTATCTTGGTTGCTACAGTAAAACTTGTGATTATTATAAGTCTTGAGTTCGAGAAATACACAGGAAAGGTAAAGGTTTTCCATGTGATTAATATGAGCACCACTGCACGTATTAACGTGAAAATGTAATTTCAGTTAAGCATGCTGAAGCTTTGTTACATGAAAATTTGCAGATCCCTCTTGGTGTGGTTTTAGCCATTCCCCCATTTAACTATCCTGTAAACCTTGCTGTGTCAAAGATTGCTCCTGCTTTAATTGCTGGAAATTCACTTGTCCTGAAACCTCCAACTCAGGTATTTTATCAATCACCTGCAGTCATAATCAATTGGCAAAATTTCTCAGCTGGTTTGATCTGATTTAGGGTGCTATCTCTTGCCTGCATATGGTTCACTGCTATCACTTGGCCGGTTTTCCCAAAGGACTAATCAGCTGTGTCACTGGTAAAGGGTCTGAAATCGGGGACTTCCTCACTATGCATCCTGGTGTTAACTGCATAAGGTCAAACTCTGCAAAACTCCGTGTTTTTTAAGCCTTAATACATTGGAATCCTAACCGTCTATTTGAAAAGATCCATCATATTCATTTTAGTAATCCACATTCAATTATGGCATGTACCCCACGAAACATTGAAACTAAATCTGGACCGTTAAAAGCCAATGCATGGATGAGACTGGCTGAAATGTATAGCTTTACCATTTCTCAACTTTAAAGAACTCAAATTTCCCCTGAACTTGCAAAATTAAACGCCACATATCGACTTCTACTGAGAAAGTATTGGGTTTTTTAAGAAAACGTATAGCCTAAATTGCGGTTGCATTTTTGTGTGTTGTTAGCTTCACGGTGAGACACTGGAATATCGATTTTAAAAAAGGCAGGGATGATTCCTCTTCAAATGGAGCTCGAGGGAAAGACGCATGCATAGTCCTCGAGGATGCTGATCCTAGTGATGGAAAGCGTTGCCGATGCTTTAGTAGAGAAAGTGAAGGCGAGAGTGGCGAAACTGCGCGTGGGGCCCCCGGAGGACGACTGTGATATAACTCCAGTAATCACAGAATCGTCTGCAAATTTCATTGAAGGACTAGTGAAGGACGCAGAAGAGAAAGGGGCGACATTTTGTCAAGAGTACAAAAGAGAAGGCAATCTGATATGGCCCTTGTTTTTGGACAATGTAAGGCCCGACATGAGGATAGCTTGGGAGGAGCCGTTTGGTCCGGTTCTCCCTGTTATAAGGATCAATTCCATTGAGGAGGGAATCCATCATTGCAATGCTAGTACTATACCATTTTGGTATTATTGTTTGGATGTTTGGTATTGATGCTTGCAATGCAGGGTTGTGTAGTCACAAAGGATATCAGCAAGGCTGTGCTGATCAGTGATGCAATGGAGACTGGTACTGTTCAAATTAACTCTGCTCCTGCAAGAGGACCTGATCATTTCCCGTTCCAGATAGAGTAGAGAGTATTTGTATTGCGGTTGCTTTTTAACTTATTGCTTATAAGTTAGTTGCATCTTTTTTTCTGAGCTGCTAAACCACGCCCCAAATCTCTGAAAAACGCTCCTGGAAATGACAATGTTACCCAAGGGGCGTTTTTCAGAGATTTGGGGCTTCAAATAACAATCCTTTTTTTTAACTCGAATCTTAGAAATAAGTAGTTAAAGTGGTTTTTAAAACTTGTTTATAAGATCCTTATAAGCAATTGGAATGTTCGGTAAAATATCTTATAAGTAATTTGTACGTTGTTTAAATATTAAATGGATAAGAAAACAAATGGTATGGAGAAACTTTTTGATGCGTAAAAGTTCTAGTGAGATCTAAAGTTCTAGTGAGTTGCTTAAATAATTACGAAAATTAATTTTTTAACTTTTGATTTAAAATATAAGCCATAGTAAACACAAGTGTTGTCATCTTTAAAACGTGCATTTTATTTTCCTATTATTAAATTTTGTTGAAATCAATACAGGGTTTGAAGGATAGTGGAATTGGTTCACAAGGCATAACCAACAGCATTAACATGACAAAGGTCAAAAGCACTGTTATCAACTTACCAACCCCTTCTTATACTATGGGTTAGTAGTAATTAATTATTCATTATGTATTTAAAAAATTAGGTTTGTTAATGTGTCCCAAAAAAGATTGTATTAGTTTTCTCAGTGACCTAATTACGGAATTATATAATAGACAATGAAATCTGTATGTCGGATTGTTATTGTAATGTATTGGAGTCTATGACCCAAAATTTTTTAAGTTATCACTCAATTCCTATTCTATTTCACCTTATTTCATTTGGTCGTTTGAGCTATACGATCCGGAAATGTCTCATTAGGGATTTGCATAGTTGGAGAAGGAAAAATTCTGAAAAGAACTTGTATAGAGTAAGGTTGAGGATAGCTTTTATGTCTAAAGTCATGGACAAATCATGAATGAAAAATGCCCATTCATCCCCATTTTCATTCCTCTTGAAATTTTAAAGCATTTTGACAAAATATACTTCAAAAAGGTTGGAATGTTGTTTAAAATTCCCGGCTCATATTGTACCGACTAGTAGTAGGAGGTTGTTTCTTAGAACCGTTATGTATTTCAGGGTTTCCATTTACAAGTAAAATTTGAAGTTCAACAAGAGCGGAAAATTCAACTCTACCTTAAGTTAAGAAGGTAATTTTTCTTTCCTCTAAGTTGGTCTCATGACATTAAGAAGTTCTGTACCCTTTTGAACTTTTAGCCAAATGTCATGTCATTGTAATTGGAAAATGAACAGACTTTACGGGGCATAATTGTTTGCTTATATTATTTCTGGTGTGAAACGGCCTTCAGCTCAAAATCATTACGACAATATAATCGAAGAATTGAGAGAATAACATAGTACAATTTTGTATTGTTGAATTCTGAATGCATATAGAATAAGAAAACCGATATTTGTCGGGTAGTTTAAAGATAAATTGGTAATTTTCTTCAGTATTTTCTCAATTACAACGAAAAAAAAAAAAGAAGAGGGGTTCAAGGTAGAGGTGGTCATGTGTGATGCAAAATTAACATTTGTTAAATCAAGCTCAAATGCATACTTAGCCCTTCTAAAGTTGGCAATTTTTTTAAAATGCCCCTCTAAACTTACAAACGTCAAACACAACTCCCCTGAAGTTGGCGAAAACACTCACTTCAGCCTCTCAGTGCCACGTGTCACCTTGGAATTAGTTTAACTTTTCAAATATGTCATTTTTTTACTTTTTTCTCCCTCCATTCAAATAATGACATATGATACTGGGGGTTGAAGTTTACATTTTTGCCTACTTCAAGAGGCTGATTACCAACTTTAGGGGGGTTTGTTTCGACTCCTGCAAGTTCAAGGGAGCATTTGACAAAACTTGCCGAATTGAGGAGGCTGAGTATGCATTTGCCTTAAAATCAAATACATTGTTGTGTCTTTGGCAAGTGGTTAGACAATAATCCCGTCTATATTTTTGATATGTGGACATCAATATGTCTATCATTATTTATAAATGAGACACTGTCTCATTAAAATTAGGCTAAAGAAAACGTCACCGGGTAAAAACACGTAATTAAAGGAAAAAGAACACAACGTTAACTTCCATTGTAGGCGTTATGATTGATGATCTCTTGAAAAACACAGTTCGATGTTATAAACCAACTTAATAAAAGTTGTTGAATGTAAAGCATTTATAAGCAAATCCATTAAATTGTTAGAAAAGAGAATTTGTTGAATTCTAATTTCACTATTATTCTGAAGATCATGGGTGAAGAAAAAATTCTAGTGAAAATATGCTTCATTCAATCACTTTGTAATATAGCTTTCCTTATTGAAGCAATACAACCTACATTATCTTCCTATTTACTTGAGTGATTGAAATTTCACACCTTCTTAATTATGTTTCGTTAGTAATTTTAAAAACAAACATTCTCGATTAGCCTCATGAATAACTTAAGACTAGTTTCATGAATAATTATAGGCCTAATTTTCTTCAATGCCTCTCAAGTTGTTGTATTTGCCATTTAGGTCCTTATAATCTATACATGACTTCCGAAATCCTTCAACTTAAAAAAAAACGCACCTTCTAGTCTGCTGAATTAGTGCAACCTAGTCGTACCCCACTGCATGACATACACAAACCTGCCACATAAGGTTTAGTCGATATGAACTTTGACAATTCAATCCTTGAACTTTGTAAAGTTGATGTCCAAAGTCCCTCGATCAGGGACACCTGTGACATTTACGAAAATCAAACCAACAAATCCATAACACACGACATGGACTAGAGAAATCATAAAAAAGAAACTCGAAAATAAATTATTTTAAGTCCTTATAGTTATTATTGTTGCAAAAACACCCCTTCTCCACTTTTATACATCATTGAATTTCAACCTTTCATTTTATAATTTAAACAATATATTACAAATTCTATGATTTAAACTCATGACATAATTATTAAACATAATCAACCACCATTAAATCAAAATTAAAAAAAATCAAGTTTTCTCAAATCGTAATTCTGCTATTCGTATGAATCAAGTTAATTGGCTCTGCTATCATTCCAACCACCACTAGTTCGATTCCTCATATTGATTTTCGAGAAATTGTACCATGCACATACTTTTTTCAAAATATTATTATATATACATGGAACTCCTTCTTATTTATACTTATCTCACTTTCAACTTTTTATTTAAAGTTTTACATACTTTTTTGTCTTTTTCTACATCCTCCTCCCCCATGTGTCCCTCTCTCCAAATGTCATTATCAATCTTCTCTTTCTCTTAATTAATTCGAAATTTTGAAATTTAAAACTATCATATCTCTCAAATCATTGATCTTTTTGACTCGATTCGTTAGAATATTTTTATCTTTAAAACAAGATCCATATTGACATACTTTTGACGAAAAAAATTCAAATTATAGATTTTTCCTATAATGATCTATAATGTTACAGATTTTTTCTATAATGATGTATAATGTTGTAAATTTTTCTATAATGATTCATATTGTTATAGATTTTTTCTATGATGATCTAAAATGTCGTAAATTTTTCTATAATGATCTATAATGTTGTAGAATTTTATTATAATGATATATAATGTTATAGAATTTTCATATAATGATCTATAATGCTATACAAATTTCCTATAATGATCTATAATGCTACACAAATTTCCTATAAAGAGTTTAATTTTAATGGAAAAGCAGCTTGTTAGTTAAAAGTAAAAAAGTAACCCTTACCAATATTTTAAAAGGGAAATTGTTATTTCTAACCAAATTTTGAAACTAATTACATCATTTAACCTTTATTACTTTTGTAACATTCCATAACCAATTTTTTACTTTCAAGCTCAAAGATCATGTTCCTTTCTTCTTCTCTCTTCCCATTGTTCTCCTTTTTCAGTTTCATTATTCTCTTGGCTGAACCACCGCTTCCTCACCACCTCTCTGATCTCCTTTATCGCCGGACTCCGCCTTCGAGCTTGACGAGTTCGATCTTTACAGCTTCTACATTGTTCCAGATCTGAGAATCTCGTTCTTGTCCATCTACCACCGTTTCCATCACCCATGTCATCATCATCGTCCTCGCCACTCGCCGGAAAATCGACTGGAACCAGATCTGAAAATCGTCGCTGAAAAATCAACTAAATCTAGTGATCCGTCGTCCTCTTCACCTGATCTCATCGTTTCTGACCTGCCTTATTCTTCAACTTATGCTCTTCTTTTGTCA
>CAOJBJ011652703.1:0-12158 GCA_948291685.1 Euphorbia celastroides | reverse complement strand
CCACACCCAGCTCGCTACCGGTGTTAATGGCATAAACCCTAGCTGGAATTAGAATGGAAAAGACGAAGGAATGAAAGGATGAGATACCAACGGGTGGTAGCTCAGTTAGCAGAGCGGAGCTGCAGGTGATCTGATCGTCACAGGTTCGAACCCCACCACCCGCTGGGAGACTTTAAGCCTTAATTCGCAACCCGATCGAGCAGGATTAGTCGGATCCCGCCAAAGATGGGTTCGAAATACCTCTGGTTATTACCAAAAAAATGAAAGGATGAGATGGGTGGCTGCTTCAGTAAATGAAACACATCGTTTCACTTATGCATAAGTTTTTTTTTCCAATTTTTTGTTGTTGGGTTCAAGACTTCCAGCCCATATTAAAGAGCCCAACTGTCAACTTAATTAATAATTTCTTTCATTCAATTCCTATACATAAGCAGCCACTATCACTGGTTTCTTAATCCAATGTCATGTTTTCACCCTCATTTGCACTTTCTTTAAATTCTCCAATTTGGTAAAAATTACAACTTTATGGTTCATATTTATTATAAAGAAATTTATATTTTTAAATATTTTTTTCGTTATGTCCCAGCCGTATCAAAATACATATATTTTCAAAATTTGTGTGTTTTCGTGTCCGTGTCATGTCAGACACACGTACCCGTGTCAGTGTCCGTGCAACCTAGCTTCTGCAGAGCCTTCATTTTCCTTTAATTGGTTTATTTATGTCTTCTCCTTCGCATCTTGTTCAATTTATTTCAAAGTTTTGAATCCCTATTTTTGATGTTTGGTTTCTTCTTTCCACCTTCTTGATCTTATTGAAATGGTTGTGCAAATACCTTACTTATGATACTAGTTATCTCAGTAATTTGTGTTAGTATTTTAGTATAATTGATTTAATTAGCGATCAATGCATCTGTAATATTTTATTGATCAAGTCAGAAGAGCGCGTTGTGCACACTTTGTTCAAAGTTTGGTGCGGGGGTCTAGCGGCAGCGCCCCCGGTTGTGGGTTTCAAGAGCCGGCAGTCATTGGCAGGGTCTAGGTATAGTGCCCCTAGACAAGATCCAAGGGGCAGTGGCTCCTGGCGGCGGAGCCCTAAGCTGGGGTAAAGCTGTCAGGACAGTTCGGAAAAATTTTATTCCGAGAATTCATTGTCTTTGAATATTTATCAAAAACTTATTTTTTCATGCGCGAAAAAGACATGTCTTTTAGACAAGTGTAATGCCAGAAAAAAATATCTTTTAAACATGATTTTATTCAAGAAGACGTGGTTGTACGTTTTTGCTACACACATTTAGCAAGACACAAGAGATTTTCAGTTTTGATTTTCCACATGAAACGAACATTAAGACTTATTTTACTTTATTTTTATTTTATTTGATTAAACAGTTCAGTCAAATCGAGGAATAATTCTAATCCAAAAACGTTTCGTGACTTCCAAATTATACTGGAATTCATTTTCCCAACAAATTATCATCATATTCTAGATCATCATATCGCATATATTCTCAAAGAATGTCATAACTAAGGGTGCGATTGAAGGTATGACATGGTGTTCGTTGATGAGCTAACTACCCAAGCTAATATTGAGCACGGTTCAATTAAAGAAGAACTCTCACTTTTTCCTAAGTCCATCACACAAAAATAGAAGTTATTACATGCTATTTTCATAAAACTGCCAAGTGGAGTTTAATTCGCAAAATGAATATTTCTTAGATGCAGTTTAAAATTGGGATTTTTTTTTTTTGATAATGATAGAATAATCCAATAATAAGTACGATAATAAAATAATTTTCATTACATTTCACGGGAATTACTATTCCAAAGTAAATAATAGAAATGCTTATTTTTTCACTCATGAAATATCTATTTCTATTTCATTAATAATTAGTCGTGATTTAAAAAGTTAAGTATTGAAAAATGAATAGAATTTGGAAAGCTAATATATAACAAGCTATTCCATAATCTAAACAAGGAATAAGAGTTGTCAAAACACACCAATATGATAATATTTGGTTAATCTTTGTTTGACTCATGGTTCTCCATGGTTCATTAAAGTATGGTATTGTATGGTGTAGTATAGTATGGTATAGTTTTTTTAAAGTTAAGAGAACCATGGAAACAAATGAGGCATGGTATGGTATGATAAGCTCTTTTTAAAATATAAGGAGAACCATGAAAAACCACCAAATCCGTGGTTCTAAAAAATTAAAGTTTCATGGGTTTCAAAACCATGAGAAAACCATACCATGAAATAAAACCATGGAACCAAACAAGTAAATTTTAAAGCTAAACCTAACTAAACCATACCATACTATGTAAAACCATAAAACCAAACAAACCTTACATTTTTGGAGTAAACAGTTGGTTTTAGTTATGTATTTTATCTATTACGGTGTATTTGGTGAGTTCTATATTAATTAGTAATAAAACTCAACGTGACCAAAATCAATCCACTAATGTAATTTAAAAAGAGTAATATTTAAAATCATTTTTTAATTTACAAAATTCAATCTACAAGATTAGTTTCATAAATATATATCTAGAACATTACCAGTACTTTTTGTGGTTTAAAAAACCATTATTTCGTTGTTTACTTTCTTATAAATTAAAAATCTTGATTATGAATTGGTATGAAAGATAGTGTGCGTAATTAACTATGAGATAGTATTCGGTCCAAAATATTTAGAGTCAACAAGTTTTATCTTAGCTTTTACATAATTTTTTTAGTTATATAAATTTATTAAGTTTACTTAATTTAATTTATTAGAAATTTGAGATATTATATAATATAAATTAATTTTGTACATAATCGGAGTTGTTTGCAATAATTATTAAGTTATAATATATGTTTTAAAATAAAATATCTATATCTATTTATATATTTATGAAAGCAATTAACTTTTAAATGACTTTTCCTACCCTTGTACCTTTTAAAATACATTTTTACGGATAATAATAAATATTTTTAATTTTTAGATTAAATGAAATGGAATTTTATAATTATATATTATTAGTGACTACAAATAATAAATGAAACAAACCAACCAAACAAAATAGAGTATTTTTTATTTCATTTCTTTTTAAATTTTATAACAAATCATGTTTTTGTCATATTCATTTTACGTCTCGATCATTTAGCGCATGTTTAAGATTGTTATTAGAGCTGTCATGTCTAGAAATTTTGATCTCATAAATTTTTTTATATAATATTATATTTTATATTTGTATAATGCATTCTAATATTTTGTACTAATAATTCAAGAACTGATAAAAAATTATTTTTTTTAAAACTAAAATCTAATACTTATATGGAAATCTTAAAAATTGAGCAGCCTTTAATAAAAAAATTAAATAGGTAAACACACCTCACCATGCACCCGTGTCACACGCACTAGTCCTTTTCAGCAATACCCTCCTGCGTTGCGCTATGTTGGAGGCAAGACTTCAATAGAGTAATTTCGTCGAACACTTGGTGGGCATCGAGTACAAGGTCAAAGGAATCATGAGAGGTGCTAAACGTCGCTCAGAGATGCAAGGTACCCCCTTACTCCGCCTCTTTCTTTGTTCTTCTCTCTTAACCCAACTCTAATTTATGAGCGGTGCAGAGCATACTGGCTTCCAACCGGCAATCTCACCTCAATACCGTCAAAGCTGACAACAAAGGAAGGTATCCTTTTCACTCTGTTACTTCCCTATTGGTTTCCTATGCATTCATCAATAGAAGATCATGTCTCGCTTTGTTGCCAAGAATCTGAATTTTCTTAGTTTTTCCCATAATATTATGATGGTGTATTTCACCTTAGATAATGTGTATTAGCTACTATTCTATGGTTTGGTTGAGTGGGACTATCAATCATAACATAGAGCTAAACAGCTAGGAGGATTTTGAACTCATTTGTGATTTATGATGTGGTAGCAAGGGCCACATATACTCTTCCAAAGTGAAGTACATTATGAAGAAGAGAAAACCGTTTATCTGGGTTCCTGATAAGGATATACATAATGTGGTATGATTCTCATGACAATGATTGCTTGTCTTGTTTACAGTCTCATTCAAATTTACCGTCTTTCTAAGAACATATTCCATAAGTTGTATACAAAATTTCTCCAATGGGATGCAAGTAGAGCAGTTTCTGCTAAGAATCAAATGGACATATATTGATATTTACCATGCTTTTGATGTTTTCCTATTTTGTGTAGAATACAATAATTGACGAGAGAGCTTCAATGGCTGTGGCAAGCCCCTTTCCTGGTCCTCTAGCCTATATACTTAAATCAATGGAGAAGGTATGTTGCTACATTTGGCTAGATTCCTTCGTAATATTCAGCCATTTAATCTTTATTCGGTGTGAAACCATATGCAGTTACCAGCCAGGGTTGCTCTGAGTGGGGATGTTGTTCCTCTTAGTGATGAAAAGCTCTGTCAAATCTACTCGACTTCTAATAATCATGAGATTCTGGGTTTGTCAACTTTTTTATGCAAATTAATTTGTGGACTCAATGTTGGATAGCTCAGTAAATGAATAAAAAAGGCTTTGAATTTGGTTGTAGCTATAGAACTCTAAGTCCTAAAAACATAATTCATTTAAAATGGTGCAATCTTCAAACAACTGTAGTCTATATGCATACATGGTGTGTATTCTTGTGATACACTCCTGTTGATATAGAAAATGATAACATCGAAGTATATCTTCAACTGATAGAGAAAACGTGCATTTAACATACTGGTGTTACAAGAGTACTGTTGGCACACCGCTATCTTTGCATTGAATCAGACTTCGTGTTTCGAAATATCCTGTTTCTGTAGAGTTTCATTGCCAAGTTTTACAATGAGAAAAAACACATGTTAACATTGTCCGTACTTTTTGTAAATAGGCTGAGTTGGCTATGGAAAGCCTCGAAGGTGTCATAAGCTCTGAAAAAAAGTTGACAAATGAATCCAGTTATTCTGTTTCTGCTATATTAAATTCTTCCAGTCATGTATCCTCATCAAGAAGTAAAAGTCTGATGGAACTACTTGGAGGTGAAAAATACCGAGTTTACAGATTCAACATAAGGTAGTAGACGTTTTAGACTTATATTTTATGAAGTTTCATCGATTGGGAATTGGTTGACTAAGCAATTGTGAAAACAAAAAACCTAAAATTTCTTTTACAGTTCATGCATGTTAATCGACGGTAATGGACGGACTCATGAAGTGGAACTGCAGGACATGGAGAAAGCAACAGTAGATCCCTTGGGTAATAATTTCATCACTAAAAAACGATAATTGATTTAATCTCTGTAAAGCTGATGAGTTTAAATCTAGAAGTGTTTGATGTGCAGCTTGTGTTTCTGCAAAGCTAATCGATGGCATCAATCAAAGCGAAGCAAGGTGCAGAGCCCTTGTTCTTTTTTGTATCATACACATGGATGCAAATGCCAAAGTAAGATCATGTTATTACATTCACACGATGATGTTGTTTTGGATTGCATTTCTCTTGAGTTGAAATAGTTGAATTTCGTTGAACTGTTTTGCAGGATGCATTCATGCTATCTGTGGATTGCAAAGGATTTGACATGCTGGCAAAGGTTCCTGGGAAAGTGACTAAAGATGGCATTGAAGAATATCAATGGAAGGAATTCAGGTTTACGTTAGAAAACGAGGCAGTTGATGTTGAAAGTTTTTGTGAACAGCTTGTGATAATGGAGGAGGAAGTTGTCAAGCAGGTTTCCAGCTTTAGCGGTTTGACTTTAGGATGAGATAATGAAATAGAAATAAATATGTGAGATTTGGTTTTGATGGTCTCAGAACACAAAGATAAAAGTCTGTCTCAAGTTTTAGTAAAAATCGTTCTCAATTTACTCATATTTGTGTTAGTGGTTCATGCATTAATTATCTTTGTGAATCTTTATTTTTGTATCAAACGACTTGGGTGGTCCATTATGATGTTTATGTTAATCTTGTTACAAGTATATCCCCCATGGTAGCTAAAATCAACAATATTATAATTCATAAGCTAAATACAACGAAATCTCGCTTTCTTGAATTTGTAAAGTTTCACTAATTCCTTTAAAATTGTTAAAAAATGAATAATCTCTAAGGCGTTTATAAAGCAACCTTGGCATATGGTGTTTACAAAGCAACCTTTTGTGATGTTAAAGATGACAAATTGCTGTATTTTTAGGACATTCCTAAAGTTCTGGGTTGGCGAACGACTAAAGAGACCAACAAGAAAGAACTCCGGATGTATTTGGCCTATCTAATGATGATATGATGGTGCACTTTGTTAAGTACATGTTATTTTGCCACTAACACTATTAGTTCAATTTTTACACAACTAATTCAACAGCAGATTTTACTTTGAGAAAACAAAGGATAGAAAACCCCTACACCGTATACCAGCCTGTTAACATATATACCATTGTATCGGGCTTTATAGCCAAGGGTGAACATGCTTGATATTGTAATTGGTAGTTCAGGAACTTTTGTCTCACAAATTTTCCCCATACAATTGCCTTCCCTCTCAAGAAACATAATACCGAATTGGCCTAGACAACCAAGCAAATAGCATGACCCAGTAGGGAGAGCCACAGCTAGAATGCATTACGTGGGTTTGAATTCTTTTAGCAAAGTGATGTGCATTCCAACATGAAAAAGCAAAACCATATAAATTGTAACTATGCTACCTTCAGTCTCAAAAACAACAAGAAACCAAAAATATGAAGCCAGATCTAAACTTCCGAAATTCTGATGATCCAAAACAAAAAAAACAAAAGAGATACCCTAATAACTAAACTAAGCCAACGCAAACATCGGCCAACAGACCAAAAAAGAAATCATATGAAACACAAGTTTCTTAGTCAACTTCCTCGATCTTAGGACCGGCACCACTGCCAGCAGCTGGAGGAGCATCATCAGCCATGTCAGGTACACCAGCACCTTGATACATCTTTGCAATGATGGGATTGCATATACTCTCCAGCTCCTTCATCTTGTCCTCGAATTCATCTGCCTCTGCCAGCTGGTTCCCATCGAGCCACTGAATGGCCTGATCTACTGAGTCCTCAATCTTCTTCTTGTCAGCATCGGCTAACTTTGAACTTATCTTCTCGTCTTTAATGGTGTTCCTCGTGTTGTATGCATAATTCTCCAATGCATTCTTTGCCTCCACCTTCTTGTGTTCCTCATCTTCTGCCTTGTACTTCTCCGCTTCCTGCACCATCTTTTCTATTTCTTCTTTTGACAACCTTCCCTTTTCGTTTGTGATTGTGATTTTGCTGTTGTCTTGTCCTCTGCTGACACATTCAAGATGTCGTTGGCATCTATATCGAAGCACACTGTGATCTGAGGGACTCCCCTGGGTGCTGGTGGGATTCCTGACAGCTCGAATTTTCCCAGCAAGTTGTTGTCCCTTGTTCTTGTTCTCTCTCCTTCATAAACTTGGATCAACACACCGGGTTGATTGTCTGAGTAGGTAGAGAACACCTGCTCTTTCTTTGTTGGTATGGTTGTGTTTCTCGGGATCAGAAAGGTCATAACACCGCCAGCTGTTTCCAGACCAAGGGAAAGAGGGGTCACATCCAAGAGCAGAAGATCCTGCACCTTCTCATTGCCATCACCGCTCAAGATGGCAGCCTGAACCGCTGCACCATAGGCTACAGCTTCATCTGGGTTGATACTTTGGCAGAGTTCCTTCCCATTGAAGAAATCTTGAAGCAGCTGCTGCACTTTGGGAATTCTGCTAGAGCCACCAACAAGCACAACATCATGTACAGAGCTCTTGACAATCTTAGCATCTCTCAAGCATTTCTCAACTGGATCCATGCACTTTCTGAAAAGATCCATGTTCAGCTCCTCGAATCTAGCACGAGTGATAGTTGAGTAGAAATCAATACCCTCATACAGGGAATTGATTTCGATAGTTGTCTGAGCAGTGGAAGAGAGAGTTCTCTTTGCTCTTTCACAAGCTGTCCTCAATCTCCTAAGAGCTCTTGGATTTCCACTGATGTCTTTCTTGTTCTTCCTCTTGAACTCCTGGACAAAGTGATTCACCATTCTGTTGTCAAAGTCCTCACCACCGAGATGAGTATCTCCAGCAGTGGCCTTGACCTCAAAGATCCCTTCCTCAATTGTGAGCAACGACACATCAAAAGTACCACCACCCAAATCAAAGATCAACACATTCTTTTCACCAACGCTTGTTGCCTTCTTATCGAGACCATAAGCAATGGCAGCAGCAGTCGGCTCATTGATGATACGCATCACATTGAGACCAGCAATAACTCCAGCATCCTTGGTGGCTTGCCTCTGAGAGTCATTGAAGTAAGCTGGTACAGTGACCACTGCATTCTTGATGGTTGTTCCAAGGTAAGCCTCAGCAATCTCACGCATTTTAGTGAGGACCATTGAAGAGATCTCCTCTGCAGCAAACTGCTTCTCTTCGCCCTTGTAGTTAACCACAATCATTGGCTTGTCACCAGGTCCAGATATAATCTTGACAGGCCACAATTTGATATCACTCTGAACTGAGGCATCAGAAAATCTCCTCCCAATCAAGCGCTTAGCATCTGCAACACATGATTAGTGCCAATTAATAATGGAGACATAACCGAGTTACTGAATTAACAAGTAATAACAAGAAACAACCTACGAATGTGATGTCATGATTAATTAAGTTGATGATCCAAGCAGCAACGGTTCAGAATTTATCTCAACAAAACTACCTCAATATTCAGAAATCATCTAAACAAAACACGAATCCAGTGTATAATACAAATAATTATTCAATGAATTGATACTTTCATATTTTATCCTTGTCTCTATTCATTCCTCCAGATAATTACTTTTATTCAACGCAAACGTTAAAGAAAAATCATTAGCGAACCAAATACCACATGCATTGCATTCCAATTTCTTCTGTTGCTTCTCTATACATAAACGTAACTACTTAATGGAGATCCAAGAAAATCTGTTCGTACTCGTAGTTAAGTCCATATAACATAAGCACAATGAAGGAAACCTAGCGCTCCATTCATAAATCAACCTATAAAAACGATATCTGGAGGCCGTAAGTTGTGCAAGGAAATATATAGCATAGACATAGAATACGATTCCAATCGTATAAAAAAACTCAACAGAACACATAAAGAGCCGAAAATCCAAGCAGAAGTTGAGAAAGACTAACCAAAAACAGTGTTGATCGGGTTCATGGCGACCTAGCAGCATCACCGATCAAGCGCTCAGAATCGGTGAAGGCAACATAAGACGGCGTAGTCCTATTGCCTTGATCGTTAGCAATGATCTCCACTCTATCATGTTGCCAAACACCAACACAAGAGTAAGTCGTTCCCAGATCTATTCCGATCGCTGGTCCCTCACCTTTTCCGGCCATCAGCAAATCAAGTAGGGATGGTTATAGCAGAACTGAGGCTGAGAAATCTAATAGCAGCGTAAGTTAGCCGAGAGAATTGTTTCCTGATGGAGGGGTTGACAAGTATATATAGGTTCTTTGGTTGTAGAATGTTCAGTAAATCTGAACTGTTGATTTCAACATGTGAACGGTTAGGATGGAATGCGATTTTCTATTTACCTCTGGCATTGAACGTTTCCATGTAGTTTAGGTTCACTTTTTGACCAGGTCGGTTGGTCCCTGAATTATGGGTTATTTGCCAAATCACCAAAACTACATTTTCTATTTTCACTCCCTGATTTTTATCATATTTTTACTAAGTCATTCCTAATTAGCCAAATTAAACATAAAGTATATCTCAATGTTACGTTTCCCTTTTGTAATACATTCTTTCACTAACAATTCCATTCTCTGCTAACCTTATTTAACATATTATGTATATTCAATTTCTTAATTTCCTATACAGATTGTACCACCTCTAACTGATTTAGCTTATGATCATGCATAACGTACAGAGTAATCAACCAAAATTAGAGACCATACATCAAAGCAAAGAATCTGATCTCATGAGAAACTGAGAATTCGGTTTGGATCAAACAAGTTTCATAATGTCAATGATCCTCAACTCATTAGTCCATCTCAAAACATTTGAAACTCAAAAATAGAAAACAGTTTTCCTTTACAAGCAGTCCTCCATCTAGAAAATTCAGCAATGCGATGTTGTGGACAAATTAGCATCAAATAATATTTCCTATATTCAGGTAACACTTGTCATCAGGTAATCTTCAAATTTCTTGTTTTGCTTTAACATTAGCACCTACAAATTGAAAATACATAATCATCAATAATCAAGGATAAAGAATCTTCCCTTAAGCCCTTTATCAAAGGAAATGAACATTCTTGCAAAATGTTGCTTACCGTTCCCAGTATTTTGTGTGAAATTCTCTACCTTCAGCTTCATAAGAGGCTGAGAAAATGCAAAAGGTGGTTTCTCTTTTGCTTTTCTCGAGGGTAGGATGCGACCAGAGATTACAGTAGGAACTTCAGCTGTACTTCCTTCAACCTTAGAACAAGAAAATATTAATATAAGTGAGCTAGAACTTAGAATAAGAACTGAAGAACAACGCAGTGCAGCAAAATTAGAGTCCAGATAGAAATTAAATACTAATGCAAAATATAGCTTAAGATAAAATCTTGTATACCACAGTATTTCCTTCAAGCGGGCTTAGTTTTTTGGTTGGTTGAACAGCTTTGGATGGATTGACTGAAAACAAAGGCTTCCTCCCGAGCTCTTCACTACCTGAATCAACAAAAGGATCAAATGAAAAAGCACAGCATAAGTCCTGGTTTTTGTTAATAGAAGCACGTGTCATATAAGTAATGAACAAATTGAATAAGAAACTCACAGTGATTTGCTGCATTTTCACTTCTACATATTGTAACTCTGAATATAGCTTTATCAGGATCAATCCATTCAAATATACAGATGTCGCCGAGTTTCAAATGACAATCTTGTGCAAATTTTCTCCAACCAGGAGCCATAATCTTTGCTGTTCCAGTTGTGGTACAAGTGGAACAACGAATAGGCCATGTTCTCCCATCCAAAAGGCTGAGGCGACCCTCAATATCTTTCATCTTCATATATTTCCTGACAAAGTTTTTTGGTATAGCCTAGCCAACAAATTTATATGAAACATCCATCAGGGTAAGTGTACTAATAATAATATGCAAAATTTTGGATTTCCTGGCAGAACTCTTACCACATTACTCTTAAATCGAACATAGGATGGCTGCATTGTGACCATGAAATTAGGATATTCAGAGTGAAAATTGCATACTGCTCTGTCAATTGCCTTGGCTTTTTCCTCTGGTGTCAACGTTTTATATAAGCTACTGTTTTCTTTCTTTGCTTCTGCATTAGCAGCTACAAAATAAACCAACCAGGTTGATCACTAATCAAGAATCAGCAGAAATCATTGTCAAAGAAATTGCATACCATAATTCCCCATTGTCTTTGTGAAGCTTCCAGCCTTTTTAGGAGGCAGAGTAGATAATGTTGGAGATGCTTCTTTTCTTTTTCTCGAGGGTGGGATTTTAACAGGAATTTCAGTTGTAGTTTCTTCAACCCGAGGTGCCTGATGAGGTTCTATTTCATATCGATAGTCGATTTCTGTGGTAGTACAGTCAAATATGGAAACATTAAAACAACAATTAGTGCAATCATATTGGAAAACAAGGAGTGTTCCAATGGCGATGGAGTAATACTCCACAAAATCCTGCCATCCCTCGTGCAGCCAAATTTGACCATCATCTTTTGTAATGCCTATTTTCCAATTTTTACCACTTGGAACCTTTAGGGTTACCCAATTTGAGATGTTGTTCCCATGGTCACTAACGAATTTCCTTGGTAAAACCTGTGAATACAATACAAATGCCATTTAGCTGATATTACAATAGCAAGTAAATTGAAGTTTCAAATAAACCAACTAATTACCAGTTTGCTTTGGGGTGAGGAATCGCCATGAATTATCCTGAAAAACTGAGGCTGATTTGCTCTGTACAACAACCGCCCTCCTCTATTTGACATTATTTGCTTCTTTCTTACGCACCACTGTAACAGAAAATTTGTGCGAATATAATTGCAGCGTCACTTCAATAGTTGTTAAAGAAGACGAAAATAACTGGTAAAATCGGATTAACGAATTTCTAGTGAAAAGAAACGAAAGAGAAATCCAGCGGCGGCTAAAAATTCCCGCCATCTTGTTC
>CAOJBJ011652503.1:0-10189 GCA_948291685.1 Euphorbia celastroides | reverse complement strand
GTCAGCAAAATTGACGGTAAAGGATGGAAAAGTACTAAAATGCTAACAGTTACAAGCACAGATCCTTTTTGGGAAAAAAAAGCACAGGCCCCGTTTTGAAAAAAGTGAAAAGCACAGGGTACGTTTTTATACTTTACCTTTTAAAATTTTACAAAAACATGTTTTTCAAAATGTTAAATCCGCATTTGAAAGGGTAATCTTCTCCATTTTGAAGTAAAATTTTTTAGGTTTCTTTATAAAAATAAAATACACATTACTAATAAATTTGAGATTATTTTAGAAGTATTGATATTTATTTTAATTAAAAGTTGATCCTAACTTTAAGAAATTATAATAAAATGAAACATTTCCGAAAATTACTCAAAATTTGATAAATAACTCATAAATAATATAGGTAGAGTAAATGATTGTTAAGTTTATCGAAATAAGTTGTGTAACATTATGAAAAATGTATTTTTTCAATAACATACCTTGCGGTTAGCCTCTTTTTGCAAAATTATGAAACAACAAGGTATGTTCCTGCAAAAAAAAATAAGCCACACACATGTTTTTATAAAAAACACGAAACCACAAGGAATGTTTTTGAAGTTTTCCCATATTAATTTGAACTCAAGACTTCCCGCTTTCACAATGGAAGGTATATCAATATGCGCCTTTGGTATGAGCACCTATAAGGACTAAGGGGGCGTTTGGTTGTGAGGCTTCAGGAAAGGTAAAGGGAATCACAAAGTTTCATTCCCTTTTTTTGTTGTTTGTTTGGTCCAAGGAATCAATTTCATTCCCCTTTTTCCTTAGGGCAACTTACATGGCCTAACCAATGTGAAACCTGGATTTCGGCCAAACACCCAGCCAAGCAAAAAAATCTCATCCACTGACCAAACAGCTAAAATAGTTACAGGTAACACGTTCTAAAAGTTTCAATTAACACAAAATATCCTGGATATAATTTATCCTAGATATGTCCAGGATATAACACCATATATATCCAAGATATATCCTGTTATATCTTAGATATAACGCGTTATATCTAGGATATAACACTATATATCGAGTTATATTCATGATATAACATGTTATATCTTGGATACAACGCGTTATATCCTAGATATAACAGGATATAAGACCAAATCTAACATAAAATCGATGGAAAAAAAGTAAAAAATGAAACATGAACAGATCTGACAACGACGAGGCGGTCTACAGCGGCGAGCTTTGGCGGGCTCAGATCTGGTGGCGGCGAGGCTCAGATCTGGTGGCGCGCGGGCTCAGATCTTGTGCCGGCGAGATGGTTTCCAATGGCGACCTTCGGTGAGTTCAGGTCTGGTGGGGGTTTTCCAGGGACGGCGAGATCTGAAAACTCCGGTGAAAGTGAAAGCAAAAACAAAGGGAGGAGGAGGAGGAGGAGGAGGAGGAGGAGGAGATGAAATGGTGTTGCGGCTTGGAGAGTATGCTCTGTGTATAAGGAACATGCTCAGTGAAAATGAAACTTTGGTGAAGGTGGATAATGATAAAACATTAGTTAAATGGTATATATGTAATTATTTTGTAAAAGGTTATTTACCATGTAATTTTCTCTTTACCTTAATCTCATTACTTAAAAAAGCTCTTTCTCATTCCTTTCTATCTCCTAATGTTTCTCATTCCCTTTCTCTATTCTTGTTGCATTTTATCAATTTCTTTTAGAAATTTATAACAATGATTGTTTTATTTTATAATAATAATAGTTATAATAATAATAATAATATAGTAATAAATATTAATTACTATTACATAAAATCTTATCATTATGATGAGCATAACGTGTTATTATATTAAGAATATTTTTGTTAGTAAATTATTTATCGTTGTAATAATTTAATAATATATAATAGTATAATAGATATTAATTGCAAATAAAAATAATAGTTAATGATTATTATATCTTGAAAATAATAATAATAATAATAATACATTATTCATATAAAAAATAGTAATTTATTATTATTATTATATAAATTTTATATTAATTAATATTAATTATTAAATATAAAAAAGTTTAAAGCATCATTCCCTTTATTTAATTCATCATACAACTTTCTTTAATTCATCCAAACATGTATGAGAATCAAAGACAAAACCTAGCCTTTCCTTTCTTTTCCCACCCGCTAAGTAAAACTTATGACACGGCTTTTCTTTCTAAATGAACGAAATTTCTCTTTGAATGAATTTCATTTCCTTAAAATCACAAGTGTTCTTCATTCTGAATGCTTCAATCACACTCAACTCTACAAAATAATAATTTGAGTAGTATTTATCAATAACACATCACTGCATGCATAATAATGACAAATCCACATATTTGACCAAGTCATTCTCAACCTGTCTAAGAAATCAATTCCTCTCTTCTTCCTGCGTCAAAATTGACACCCTCACAGCAAAAAAAACTCAGAAACAGAATCCATGGATGACGAGAAAAGAATTGCTTTAGCAGTAGCATGGAAACTGTCGAATCTCATGGTTCAGGATTCAGTTTCTCTGCTTGGATTTGAAGATGAGCTCGAATCCATTGAAGCCAAGCTCAGACTAACTATTCAATCACTCCCTATGATCCACTGGAGGCAGCCTTTAAGGGAAATCGTTTACGATATTGAAGAAGTTATAGACACTATAGTGACGAAGCAATCACAACAAACAGAGAGAAGCAATCTTACAAACTGTGTTCTAGATCTGTTCGACTTTATTGATCACTACAAACTCCAGAAAAAGTTAGATGAAATCAAGGCTGACCTTTTCAGTTCAGATAGAATTTATTATAGAAAGGAATCATGGTGGAAGATCCCTGACAAGGATCTTGATTTGGGAGAATCGGTTATCTCTCCTGTGATAAGGAAAACAAAGGCCATAATCAGTGAAAATGGAACCCTGAGTCCTGCATTGAAGAGAAAAGCCAGATGGCTCAAGGATGAACTCATCACATTGAATGATTTTCTGAAGATTTTGCAAGTCAATGAACTCAGCCAAACAGGACCAGCTTGGATCGAGGAACTCAATGATGTTTGCCGGTTTGCTGAGGATGCAATCGGGCTGTTCTTGTATGAAACCGAGAAGGCGTAAAGAACTTGGATTGGGCCTTTCAAGAGTCTTGTTTTGCAACGAAAGCTCAGCAAAGAGATGGATTATATAAAACCCAAGCTTCAAGACATCTCAAGAAGAAAGTTAAGTTCAATGCAACGAAAACCACAGAAGTTTACATGGTCGGGACTCAGAAGCCAGGCCCTTCCTCATACTAATGTTGGAGAACCCGAAATTACCCCGATTTTCAATGGAGATGTGACTGATATTGTGGAGACCTTGCTTAAGAACGATCCAAATTGCCTGACTATTTCGATTATTGGCATGAAAGGAACAGGCAAGACGAGCCTAGCAAAATTGATTTGCAAGCATCACGCCATCAGAGATCAATTTCCAACCCGAGTTTGGGTTCCTTCAGCTAGCATAGGCAGTCTGATGACACAGATTGTAGGGGAAGAGTACTCGAAAATGGTGTCTTCAAATATCAGCTATAATGATTTGATGTCCAACTATAGAGTAATGCTTAATGCCGCCTTAAAATTGAACAAGTATTTGATTGTGATTGATGATGATCGAGAAAATACACCGTGGAATGACATTGGAGCAGCGTTTGATGGTTTGTCGAATGGGACCCGAGTCATTATCACTGCTCGTGAAGTTGGGCTAACTCCACAGGTCGGCGACAGGCACTTCACCTACAGACTGCAGCTCAGGAGTGATGATGAAAGTTGGACATTGTTCACTCACTTGTTGCAAAGGACAATTCCTCCAGAGCTTGGAAACCTGAGAAAGGAGATTGTAAGGAAATGTGGAGGTCTGCCCCTAATGGTCAAAAGAGTCGCCGATATGCTTTCCAAAAGAGATTTAAATGTTCGAGTTAATGTTCGAGGTTGGTCAACTACACTTGCAGATCTTAACAAAGACGAAGGACCTTGGTCAACAACATTGTATGAGATCAATAAGAACTTAGCTCTGTATTTAAGGCGATGTTTGTTCTATTTCGGGTTATTTCCCGAAAATTATGACATTCCTCTGAGACGGTTGATTGTCTTGTGGGTTGCAGAAGGCTTAGGGCGTCAAGGGGGAAACAACGAATCTCCTGAATCTGTTTCAGAGAAGTGTTTAATGGAGCTGGTAAACCAGAACGTGGTACAAGTGACCAAAAGGAAACTCAATGGAAACATCAGCAGATGTCGGCTACCCGAAGCTTTACAGTTGCATTGGCTCAGCAAAGCCAAGGAAACCAATTTTCTCCAAGATTCCAACCTAACTCGGCGTCTCGCTGACCATCTAGACAGTAAAGATCCAAGCTTTGATCATATCCATGGAAGCAACAATTCCTTAATTTCCTCGAATTACAAACGTGTGGTTTCTTTTCTGTCATTTGATACTCGTGAAGGAACCACGCCAGGAGATGACATAGCCAATTTTCTTGAACGGTGTATTTCTAAGGGATCGTTTTCTTCTCTATGGGTGCTTGATCTTGAAAATGTATACAAGCCGAAGTTGCCAAAGGTAGTCGGTCAACTAACTCGGTTGAGGTACCTGGGCTTGAGGTCAACTTACCTCGAGATACTTCCAATTTTCATCGACAGATTGTTAAGCCTTCAAACGCTTGATTTGAAGAGAACTTGCATCCAGAATGTTCCAAGCACAATCTGGAAGATGCAAAGGCTAAGACATTTGTTCCTCGATGAGAGCTTCTGCACTAATTTTGTTTCCAAACAAGACGACAAAAGTTTAGTAGACTTACAGACTCTTTGGGGAGCATTTGTGGATGAGCAGAGTCCATTGAGAAATGGGATTGATACATTGTTAAATGTCACAAAACTCGGGTTGAAATGCAAGGTCTCGGGGCCATCTCAAAAGGAGGCAATGTCGTTACAGTTGGAAGCCGTGGCGAAATGGGTTATGAGCTTGAAATGCCTTCAAATGTTGAGGCTGAAGTCGTTCAATGAATTGAATCAGCCATGGGATCTGCACTTGGAGGATTTATCAGACCACACAGATGTCTCGAGTGTGTATTTGGTGGGGATACTGAAGAATCAGCAGCTGGTATCAAAGTTTCCCCTGAATCTGATAGAGTTGACATTGTCAGCATCGGGATTAGGAGAGGATCCCCTGCAGGAACTTGGAATCTGAGAATTCTGAAACTGTTGTCTAAATCATTTACAGGAAACAGAATGGTTTGCTGTAATGGAGGATTTCCGAAGCTCGAAATTCTGAAATTTTGGGGGTTGGAGATACTGGAGGAAGGAACAATGCCTAGTTTGCCAGAGTTGGAAATCAGATTATGTAAGAATGTAAAGGTAATTCCTGATGAACTGCTGCAGATTAAGAATCTTCGAGAAGTACGAGTAGCGAAATCCCCGAATTTATCAGGGTGGATCAAAGATAGTGGTGATGCAAGTCTCCAACAAGTCCGGAATCTGAGACAAAGGAGGGTTAGCTAAATTTGTCAGTGTTTTGTAAATGGTGATTTAGAGTAATGAGAAATCAGAATCAGAGAGAAGATATAGGGGTCTAATAATGGACCTTGAGTTTAGACTGGGCTTCTCTTTACGGGCCTAGTCACATATACTTACCAGATAGTGAGGGAGAATCAGAAAATTGGAATAAGATGAACCATTTACATGTTATCATAGAAGATTAGTTTGTAAATCTATTTCTTGCCAAGTTACAAATGATATTCAATTGAACCCTGCAACAATAATTCGCTTAAATTCATTTTTCAGATTTCATATATAACCAAATCTGTCTTTTGCGCATCCGATTCAAAATCGATAAGAAATTAGATCGACTCGGAACCCTTTGATAATTCATCGAAGCTAGTAAGCCCATCTACTACAGAAGCATAATACAAGAGTCTTGCTTATGCATGCAGTGAGGTCAAATGGTTCACATTCTTACTGTAGGAGCTAGACATTGGTGTTCAATTGCCTAAACAAGTTCAATGTTATAGTCAAGCCTCAATTTCATTTCCTAAAGTTTTTCGGCCTTTATTTCAACTCACAAAGTTGAAAATTTAAGTCATACAAATATTCATCTCCAAACTTACAAGTTTAAAGGTAATTTTAAGCTGATGCAGTAGTTTGTAAGCGGTAAAAAATATCTCGTAGTACCATATCAAAATATGATAGACAAACTTAAAATATGATCTTGTACTTGAAGTACAAAAGTAGTGTTACAATAGACTACATTATTATTATTATTATTATTATTATTATTATTATTATTATTATTATTATTATTATTATTATCTATTTACGGATAAAAACAAATTAAAAAGAAATTTGAAATCTGAAATAATTGTACAATTTGGTAGAGCAATAATTGAGACTGTCATCTTATCCAACTATCTAACCATATGATCTGTGATGCACATTGAATTTATTAGTTCCATGAAAAAAATAAGTCCTTCAAATTAATTGAAATAAAAATGACGAAATGATATCAATAATTGAGATATCTATTTTATCTCAGTTCCAGAAGATGAACATAGACCATTGATTTGCCATGCTTGGACAAATACTAAAAGAAATCTCATAAATCCCATTGAAAGGATAAGTGATTTGAGTTAAATGAGTCTATTCATTACGTTTTAGAGGACCCCAAAAATTATAACGACATTTAAGAAACTGTCGACTGTTCTTTTTGTACTGTTGTCTAAATTAAATGCAGGAATTATTTTGCATTCCAAACTGAAAAACAAAAATGAACAACTGATATTGTCTAACTGTAGAATGCAAACAGTGGCATAATCAACTCGCCCGAACAATGAGACACAAGATCGGTCCAAGAGTTAAGAGGTTTAATATTGTTTAAGTAAAGTTTTGAGTTCGAGCCTATGCATATAGAAAATATCTATTAGCAGACTCAACCAATACAGCTAGATGAGTGACCCTGGTTGAATCCGGGACAATGCAAATGACTAAACCATATGTCCAACAAAAAACTAACCCCAAGCTCCTTTATATATGAAATGCATTCATGTGCTTACCCACTTGAGACCTTGAAAATTTGAAGATAAACCCATGGAACAAATCCAGTTCCTATCTTTCCCTATCCTACTTCCTTTCATAATTTTCATTTTCTTGGTATTAAAATTAGTGAAGAAAAACCCATACTCTACCAAAAATCTCCCCCCTGGACCATGGAAACTGCCACTAATAGGGAGCATCCACCACTTAGTTGGTTCACTGCCACATCGCCGCCTGCAATATTTAGCCCAAATGTATGGCCCTATCATGCATCTTCAACTCGGTGAGCTTTCTAATATTGTCATTTCTTCACCCGATTTAGCCAAAGAGGTGATGAAAACCCATGACATCACCTTTGCTCAAAGGCCCTTCCTCCTTTCTGCCCGTGCTGTAACTTACAACTACTCAGACATTGCCTTTTCGCCTTATGGAGACTACTGGCGACAAATTCGAAAAATTTGCACTGTCGAGTTGCTATCTGCAAAACGTGTCGATTCATTTAGACCAGTCAAGGAAGAAGAAGTTCCCAAACTTATTAGATCCATATCTTCTAGTGAAAGGTCAAGTATCAGTTTTACCTCCATGGTCAATTCTTTGATCTATAGCATCGTTTCAAGGACGGCATTTGGTAAGATTTGGGAAGGTCAAGAAATATTTATTCCTACTGTTAGAGATTTGGTAGCTGCTGTTGGAGGTTTTAGTATAGCTGATTTGTACCCTTCCATCAAACTCTTGCAAACAATTAGTGGAATGGGCACAAAAATGGAGAGGATTCATAACAAAATGGATAATATTATTCGAAGTATAATTGACGAACATAGAGTTAGAAGGGCAACACAAAGCAAAGAAAGTGATGCTAGTCAAGATCTAGTAGATGTGCTTTTGGATATTCAGGATCAGGGAAACCTTCAATTCCCTTTAACAGATGACAATATCAAAGCGATTATACTGGTAAGTTTTCAAGTTCTGAGCTTTAAGTAAATTGGTAGATTGTGTGTGTAGGGATGGCAACGGGAACAGAGTACCCGCAAAAATCACCACTATCCGTCCGATACCCGTTTATAATAGTAATAGGGAAATTGTAGCCAATATTAGGGAGTGTGTTTGTAATTTTATTAGGAATGAGTAAAATATCTATAGTTTTACTACATTTTTCACAAAATCACTAGATTTTGAGGGCTCCTTGTTTTTTAGTGATCCCCACTGCCTCTATTCTCATTCATTTTGATTTTCAAATTTTTAAATGGCCATATCTCTCAAACCGTTGATTTTTTTGACACGATTCTTTCGAATATTTGTTCGTTATATATTCATCTTTAAAACAAGATCCATGATGATATACTTTTGTACTGTTTTTGAAAAAGTATATTACTTTTACACTGTCTGGGGTATAAGACTTTTACATTATCGTTTTAAAATGTAGTTTACCGATTTCAAAAAAAGTATAACATTTTTTTATACTGTTTGTTGTAAGAGTATTATACCGATTTTGAAAAAAGAGATAAGTCTTAAACCGTTTTTGAAAAGGTATATTACTTTTACACCGTCTGAGTAAAATTATTACACCGATTTTGAAAAAGGTATAAGACTTTTACATTATCGTTCTAAACGTAGTTTACTGTTAAAAAACAGAATAACATTTTTTTATACAGTTTGTTGTAAGAGTATTATACAGATTTGAAAAAAGATATAAGTCTTATAAAAAATTATACCTTTTTAAAAAACGGTATAATATTTTTTCATTTCAGCATTATTTGTTACTGAAATATTATCCTAATTTCAGAAAAGTATAATACTTTTACATTAAAAATAACTATAATACTTTTGTATTGTTAATATACAAGTATTATACCATTTTAATAAGAAAAAGTGATTGATGAAAGATTAATAGGGTTTAAATTTTTACCTACAAAAACAATTAAAAATGAAAAAATATATAAATTGGCAGTAATTAACATGGAACAAAGGGAAAAGTGGATTGGGAATAGTATTGACAACTGGGTTTTAGGTACAGATAATTTGAAGTCATCTTCTTTATTTTTACTGGTTTTTACTCGTGCCTTTATTTTTTCCTGGTAAGGCACAAAACATCCTCTCTTCTTCGTCTTCTTTTCCTACTCTTCTTTAGGGTTTCATTTTTTCTCCTCCTATCAAATTTTTTTTGCGCCGGTTCGGAGAACACCTTTTGGGTACCAAATCGGAGCTTGAAATCAGAGCACATTACCAAATCCCATTGAAATCCGTCCTAATCTCGTGGATTTTCCGTCCGAATCGCAGATCTGAGGACGCGAAATCGGAGCAGTTTACGCGCCGGATTTCGGCTTTCCAAAGCTTGCTTCTCGCCGCAGAGCTCGTCGTCCCGACGCCGGAGGTCGCCGTCTCGCCGTTGGAGGTCGCTCTCTCGCCGTACCGTCGCCGGATCTCGCGTCTTGTCGCCGGAGCTGCTATGAAAACAGAGATGTCGTCAAATTAGGAAGAAAGTCGAGAATATTTTATATGCATTGCTGACATGTTTTTTTAAGGAATGGGTTTGTAGGGTCCTTAGATAGGGTAGAAAATCCCATAAAAAGTGTTTTGCCCTAGTAATATCCGAACCCGTCCCAAACCCGTTTAAAATATTCTATGTAAATTTCAAACCCGTCCCAAACTCTAATAGAAATATTCACGGATACCCGTTTATACCCGTTTAAGCAAATCAATTAACTAAACTATAAATATAATCAATAATAAACATTAATACAATATTATATATCATCAACTAATACATTAAATATCATCCACTAACACATAATATCACATCATATCCATAACATATTCATAATAAAATTAATACGAAATACATTACAGCCACACAAAATGGGATATGTTATTACTTATTAGGTTTAGGGTTAATTTTTCTAATATATGTATATATACGGGTTCGGGTATCGGGTACCCGGGGGTAAATCCATAACCCATGCCAAACCCGTCACGGGTATTGATATAAAAACCTGAACCCGTCCCAAACCCTAATAGGACTATACTATAGGGTTTGTATCGGATCGGATACCGCGGGTACCCGTTTAACGGGTACCGATTGCCATCCCTATCTGTTTGTGTGAGAAAAAGTTTACATTTTTTTTTATCGAAGTTGGTATATTTATCTCAGGACATGTTTA
>CAOJBJ011652192.1:0-11751 GCA_948291685.1 Euphorbia celastroides | reverse complement strand
TACATAAACATAAATGTACACAATATTTTTCATGATAAAAAATAATGGCTACCAGTTATGATTATAGTTTTTTTATATATTTAAAATTATTTTTTCCATTATTCATGATATTGTTACTATTTTCTATTGCACAACAAATTTGAGAAACGGTTGATCATAACAATGTCCAATATGCCAATGAAGATAGCGAAAAGAACTATATGGATGTAGATTGGAATAAAGAAATATCCTATGGATAGAGATTGAAATGTTAATATATATGTATTTATATTACTTTAATTATTATAATATAAAATGGTCTAATATTTATTAATATTATTATTATATTTGTTAATATAGTTAAAAAATATAAAAGAAGACGTATTAAAATTGAAACTCATCTAATAAATAAGTTGATAAAATTTATTGAATAAGTATTGAACTAAACTGAACTGATAAATAGTGAACTGAATGAACTCATGAGTATGACTGAACATGGCCCAAATGTGTTATATAAAGTGTTCACAAAATCTTACTTCACCACTTTCCCTCGCTTGCTCACATAAAATCTCACCTTCTCCCCACAACCAATTTTCTGAGACAAACAAAGATGAATCCATAATCGGACGGCGTTAATGGACCGCCAAGATCCCTTCCAGCTATCATCATCTCGCCGGCGACACCGCGACGTTTCTCCGACGCCTCAAAACGCTCGCCCGAAGAGCATCGGTTGCATGTCCGCCGTTTTCCGCTTCCTCTCCAAGCACAATCGTCGCCGCAGATTCCTCATTTCCGGTTCGTTAATTTCCCCTAATTTCACTCACGAATCGACAAAATCATCATGTTAATTCAAACGATTTGCAGGGAAAAAGCAAGAATCGGAAGTATCAAACAGTTTGCAACCTACTCCGTCTTCTCCGCCGAGAAATTCCTCTTCCGACGCCGTTTTCAGAAGCCCGACACTCCCGGCGAACATGAGATCTGTTTACGCGTTCTCTCCTTCGCCGGAAAATCTCAGCTCTCATCCGGCTCTGGTGGCTCGGCTGATGGGGCTGAACGAGGTTCCGATGGTCGCCGGGGTGAAATTGACGGTGGCGGAGAAGCGGCGGCGGCTGTTGGGAGCGCTGGAGAAGTGCGATGAGGATCTGAAGGCGTTGAAAAGCATGATTCAGCTGATAACGAGCGTAGGAGATAAAACCGGAAAAATCGATTGCAGAGAAGCGGAGGAGAGTGAGTTGGAGGCGTCGAGTTGCGGTGGTTTGAGTTCGACGGTGGCTGAGTTAACTCGGTTGAATTTGTACGCCAGTAACGCGGGGACAAATGGTCAGTTATTTCTATTCTCTGCTCATTTATTGATTTTTGTCTTTGGTATTGGAGGCATCTATGCAAGTCATTTATTTATTTTATACGTATATTCATACATGCAAATATTTAATTGTCCATATTATAAAATTTGCATTTCTGGATTTATAACAAGTGTAACAATTTTTCTCATTTCGTCTCTGGCAAAATCTCATTTTTCAAAATTATGATTATAATTCTGCGTTTATAAAAAATAGCTTTCTAAATGTTAATATAGGTTATTCTTATATTATATATAAGAATAATAAAATAAACAAATAACAGAAATGAAAAGTAAAAAATATATTAATATTTCACCGTTTATTTCACTGTTTCATTTAAAAATAATAAAAAAGACATTATACAATGTAATATATCTATATAAAGAACCAAAATAAAAAGCACAAAGTGTCTGCTAAGATGATTTGAAGGAATGACATACTATATTTGGTACTCACCTCTTTTTAATGTGGAGGTAGAGATCTGAATTTGATAGTTAGCTTCTTAAAAAAAATCCTTTATTATATGAAATTGTTTGGAGTATCTCATAATTTTAGGGATATGATACGAGAACCATTGAATTTCAACTATTTCTCATATTGTACCACATTTTGAAAACCCTCTATAATGTGAAATTATTAGACTCCCTCTCAGTAATTGTTCGGTTGCAACAATTTTGAAGATTTTATATGCAAAATTCTTTTATATAAACATCAACAACTACTAAAATAAATTATTCTCGTGCGAAATATTGTTTAAAGAGAAAGAGCTTCTTTCTTTTTACAGGCAATAGCTTGTTGGTAGAACTAGTTATATAGGATTCGAACGTTAGCATTGATTGCAAATTATGTTGTTGAGGTATCATGCAACCTTTTATAAAGGGGGACAAAGTGAGTAGTGTGTGGTAGGATGTATATCCAAAAGTGCAAATTGCATATTTATTCATTATGTTTGTTCCATTCTTTCTCTTGTCTTCTTCTTCCTTCCCACTCCTTAAAACTTGCTTGTTTGATTGAAAAATTGGTTAAACTTAGAACTCAACAATAGCTATCCTTGAATTTGAGCGAATAGGTAGCAAATGTAAAAAAAAAATGATTTCAAAAGTCTTGTATAATTGTAGACCACCTGAAACTTAATAATTAAACTAAACCATCCAACATGTTATCTAAGTACCATGAGAATTAGTTTTTCAAAGGTCGGATTTTGACACTTTTTTGTCTATTTTGATTATCTATGAATTTTTCATAATTCTTTTATCTAATTTATTCTTGTATTAAAGAGCGGAGTAATTAAATATTAATAAAATTATTAATTGATAATTAAGAAAAATACTTGCAATTTGTAAGAGTATATGTAGTAGATTGTCTAGTTTTGCTATAGTCTTGACATATAAGCAAGAATAGACTATGAACTAAAAAATGTTACTACACTCAGATAGTCTATTTTCTCTCTCCATTTGGTACAATAAATGTAGACTATAGTCTATTTAATCTTCTATATGTAGACAATCAAATAGAGTAGCATGTCATAAAATTAATTATTATTTAATTATACTTTTGTAAAAACTTTTTCTATTGGTAGAAATTTTATTATTATTATTATTATTATTATTATTATTATTTAAATATAAATTTTTATATCAATGAAATAACTAGTGTAGTACACTTTTGAAATTAAATAATCAATTTCTAAGATTATTGAAATGTCATTAATATTTTAATATATTTCATGTGACACATAAATATAGTCTTTCTCATCTATTAAAGATGCTGTAAAATTAAGTTGTTTTAGTGGTGGAATAAATGTTTTGTTGATTTTGATTAGTTAGTTAAAAAGCGACCAATAGAAAAACAAATGGACTAGTTGTTTTGATGATAGTGTCAGACGGAGTAGTTGTTTTGTGGATAGTGTCAATCCTCAAAGACAGTAGGACCAATTTCTCACTATTGTTGATAGCTTTTGTAGTGTAATTAATAAGGGTTTTTTTTTTTTAACATTGTTATAAGAGTGGTTGTCTTTAAAAGTTGGTATCATAAATTTTTACATAACATTATTTTTTTGATTTTAACAGTTCACTTTGATTCTTTATATAAATAAGTTGAGAACTGCCAAAACAGCTTTTCCAAAACTATAATATGCTTCTTTTAGAAAAAGCTTCAAAATGGAGCTTTTAGAAAAAACAGCTTGAAAAAGCAGCCCCAAACAGGTCCTAAGTCTTTAATTTTCTTATAAAAAAAATTAAGTTTTTAATGTCAGGACACGTAACAAGAGTTATTTGAAAATTATAACCGCATTATACTATTGTTGGATGTAAAAAATATTACTTATTTTGTAATTTCCGATGGCTCGAGTTGTGTTAGTGCACCACATACAAGTCAATTGTCATATATACACTAAACCCTTGGGCGGCAAGATCAAGATTTTGAGTACACTTGTAGTTTATTTCGGTTTAAATATTGTAAAACATTTAATTGTAATAATCAACAAGATTGGTATTAAGAGAGTCAAAGCAATATAGCATATAACATCAGACGACCATACTTCAAAAAGGAAACCCAACTTTATGGCTTTTACTTTCTGAAAAGCCCATTTCCACATGGTTTGGGTCCTCAATCCTCGCTCTGTAATTATTTAAAGTTGACATTGACAAAACATTCTTTGCTTTAGAATTTCTAATAAAATAATTTAAAATTCTGTAATTGCAAATAAAATCATGCATTGAGGTTTACAAATTGAAAATTCACCATTAAACTATTCCTGTTTTTTCAGCTTGTGTAATTTCTTCATAAAAAGGTTATTGTTATGTCTGATTTTTTTGGACTATCACGTGTGCATTCGACCTTATTTTTCTTTATTTGTTTGGTTCAAAACAATACTGTTAGCATAACTCTTTTTCCAGATTTATTAGTTAACATTAATTCCTCCCAACATGTTATGTATCTCAGAAAGAACAATGATAAAATATATAGTTATTAGGATATGTCTGTTTAGTGGAAAATAAAGGACCAAATACATCATTTACCTCTGAACTTGACTCAAATAAACTAAAGTTTATTATTTACACATTTTTCCTCGTCTCTGTTTCCTGTGTTCCTTGACTTGATGCCTTTTTATCAATTTTTGTTCATATTTTTATTTCCTTGCAACATTGATGTAGGATAGTGTCATGAGTGCTAAATGGAGTTACTTGTCATATATATGATAAACCATTATGATTCATATTAACGAAAATTCTTGTTTTTTTTTAAATGAAAAGACTTTCTAATTTTGGGTGTAGGAGGAGGGGGGCTACAACAGCTAAAGAAGAAACCAGGAGAAGAAGAAAACACAAACATAAGCTTTATAGAAAGAGTAAAGAAAGAGACAATAAATTACACAAAAGAAAAAACAAATGAGAGATTTGGTTTGGGCGATTGGGGCAGCAAAGCAATGGAAGAGAGTGTAAATGAAGTGTGTAGAGACATTGATTGGGGCCAAAAGAGAGAAATTGGGAGAATTGGAGTGGCTTTGCAGGATTTTATTTGCAGGGATTTGATCGAAGAAACCGTTATAGACTTTGGATTTTGTTGCACTGGTTATCAACCGCCGCAACCTCTACCGCTTGAATCTTGTAAAAGAATGCTTCGCTTTTAGTCAGAGTTGTCGCCGTGTAATTAATAGCTCACTGTATTGAGTCTTGAAATTGACCACCAATATATGTATCGGGTTGACCTTCGACGTGAGTGTCTTTGTGTTCACCGTATTGAGTCTTGAAATTGAAATTGACCACCGATATACGTAGTTGACCTTCGCCGTGACTGTGCAATGTTTTGTGTAACGAGCTGCCTTTTTAGGGTTTTCATTTTTACATGAGAGAAAAAGTATAAGTAAAAGCTAGTTATTCCTGTTTTTCTTTACATTTGCATCAAGTGATATCGATACCACATGATGACCAATACGATGATACTAATAGTTTGCATCAAGTGATATACTAATAGTTTTTGTTCCCGATGTACCTCGATACCACATGATGCATATAGACCCCCTCGAGTCGAACATTGAACACATCCTACATACGATGATACGAATGAAGCAACAACAACAATAACCAAAAATACCGAACCTGAAGAAAATCATGAAGCAACAATTAAAAAGGCAATCAATTTGAGAATCAAGTCAATATCATTTTGAAATAACTTGAACTAATGAATCCCATCCTAGAGGAGAGCATACATTAAGAATTCTCGAGTCGGTATTAGACACGTAGAAAACACAAATCAACCATCATAAAACACAGATTCACCACAACTACTTTCCAACAAGACCAGAGATTTCAAGCAATGAACAGACTAAAATGTTTTCTAACATAATAAAAATATTAGTTATGATGATCACTTGGCCATCATAACCTTGACAAACTCATCGTAATTGATCTGGCCATCGCCATCAACATCAGCCTCTCTGATCATCTCATCCACTTCTTCATCGGTGAGCTTTTCCCCTAGATTAGTCATAACGTGTCGAAGCTCAGCAGCAGAAATGAAACCGTTTTGGTCCTTATCGAACACTCTGAATGCCTCTTTGAGCTCCTCCTCTGAGTCGGTGTCCTTCATCTTTCGAGCCATGAGGTTCAGAAACTCGGGAAAGTCTATGGTCCCGTTGCCATCTGCATCGACCTCATTGATCATGTCCTGTAGCTCTGCCTCTGTCGGGTTTTGACCCAGAGATCTCATCACTGTCCCGAGCTCCTTTGTGGTAATGCAACCTGCCATTTGCAAACAACAAAATCGAATTAACGGAGAGCTAACCTCACACCTTCTTTGAGATTGAATATCAAACAAATTAAAACCCATATGAGCAAAGTTTATAAGCCCAACAAAAGCATGGGGAATTCGGGCATTTGGTGGCATTTTGGCTATAGAAATACAAGCAATTGTTGACTATAATATATCAGTATGTAAAATCATCAAGCCCAGATGCCAGATAACAGGATGCACCACTGTGTGAATAAAATTAAAAATCTCGCATAAAGCCCCTGATTCAAAGCTCATAATAAGCCAAACCCTTATCAACATGCCATTTGGTCATATTCCGGTTAGAGAAACACACAGTAAATTTACTGGCTCAGATAATCGGATGCACCATTTTGCAACTGAGATTGACGCTCGCATCAAATATCTCATTTCAAAATTCATAAGCCAAACATTATTAACAAGGCATTGGCATTTGTTCACACTCCGGCTACAGAAACACATAATGAATCACTGGGTATGTACAATAACCCAACAAGACATATATCACTATACCAATATAACAGGGCGTACCTCAAGTGACTGCAATAAACAATCTCACATTATATAGTCAAATCTCTGATTCATAACTCATAAGCGAAGTCTCATTGACATGATATCGAGGCCTTCAGAAACATATGGGTGATGGTAACATGGCCAATCACTGGCTAGAATAGGTCGAAAGCTAAAATATTAGGCTCAGATAACATGATACAGCAATGTGCTCACAGTCATTATAATGAAAAATTCGAAGACTTAATCACTGATTCAGCAAGAAATCAACTAACTGTGAAGGAAAGGAGCCAAATCAATATAATTAATTAAACCACAATAATCTATAACCAGCTCAGGCTATGAACAGAACCGCCACTCACGAGGGGAGCCTCAGTGTTTGAGCACGATAAAAATCAGCTCACCTCAGCCTATACTAATCAGAAATCGCTACGAGTAAATCTACAGTCAAACACGAACTATAATAGACAAAAAAATATGGGTTTATATCAGCTCATTTCCCGTCAAGATAAATGGTGTGTTTGGAATGGACAATTTGTGAGAAGTCAATTCAATTTAATACAAATCTTTTGCATAAAATGAATACAATTCCTTCAAAAATATGGTTCCAAACCCAAAATCAGAGATCATAGACATCACGATTCATCATCTTCAGAACAAACAGCAACAAAAACGAAATTAGATCCAAGTCCCTATTTACCCTCTGAAACCAGTTTCTATCGCATATTCGACAACAATGAAATCACGCTCCCATAAATCAATTATTTCAACACAGATCGCATGGAAACACCGAGGAAACATCAAATATAGAATAAAAAGCCTAGAAGTCGATCAATTTCATCGAATCAGCAACAACGACCGACCAATTAGATCTGGAAATTAAACATAGAAAAAAAGAAAGGAGAAGAAAACCAACCGTCCCCATCCTTGTCGAACAAGCTGAAAGCTTCCTTGAACTCGGAGATCTGATCATCGGTGAGCTGATCCGCCATTTCTTCTTCTTCTTCTTCCTTGTTTACTTGCCTGGTTTTCTGCTGGAAAATCGATACAGAGAGCTAAAGCGAAATATTGGATAGAAAAATATTTAAAAAGAAAGAAAGTAAATGGAAATATCTCCATAAATATATTGAGAGAGCGTTTTATTTGTTAGAAGATGTCGTTTTACTTGCTTTCACTTAATCCGGACGTCACCTAGTTATTAAATTCACTTCGTCTAGCTCTTTATTTTTCTTTGACCTTTCCCCATATAATTGACTTGTCTTTTGTTGCTATTTTAATTCGTCATGAATTGCTAAATAGGCATTGATTTTGGCATTTTATCACAAATTCACAAGATATCTCTCGTGAATAATTGTGTTGTTCGATAAGTTTAATCTTATAGAAAAATAAAAGATAAGGACAATTGAAATTGTAATTCAACCATGACCTGAGGTGTTATTATTTTGATGGACCAAGAGATTCATTATCCTTTAATTTGGATCATAATTTAATAAAGTAAAATAACTTATTAAGTAATTTAAATTTTTTTATTGTGAAATGGAAAAATTGCATTACCTAAGCTGTCATTCGTCGTCTAGACTTTCAAATATTTCACTTATCCTCCTTAACTTGATAAAACGTTTCACTTTGTCCTTTTAATGTCACGTGTCAAATTCTGGATGGTTAAAGAAAACTCAAAAAAATAAAATTTTTGAAAGGTCAAATCAATCAGAAGTTGATACGTGGTAGTAAATGAGGCAAAGTGAAACGTTTTGACAAGTTAAGAGGACAATGTGAAATGTTTGAAAATTTGGGATGACAAATCACAACTTAAGCCAAGTTAAGGATGATTTTTATGCATTATTCCTTATAAAATCATACATAACTATAACAATTCTATTTTACATTTAATTAAAACTTAATTTTTCTATTACATTGGAAACCACCTCTTACTATGCATTTGGTAATCACCAGAACATGTTGTTGAGCTAAAGTGGTTAAATTACGAAATTAAGTTATTTTGTTTCTCTGTTTTGATATCTAAACTTAAAAAAACTGTTTTGTTTTCTTATAGAAATCGGAAAAACACACTAATTTCACCTAGTTAACATCATATATCAAACTTTAATAGAAAAATGTAAAAAAATACATTTGAAAATCAAACTAAGCGAACTGAATATGTAAGTCAAAGGAATAAACTGTACACTTTTTATAAATTAAAATAATAATAAAAACTTTTAAAGTTAAAAGAAACAGCAAGGCAACTGAGAGATTATTTGAACAATATGTAACATTGTAACTTAGCTACGAATGTGCAATTTTTTCTGTTGATAATACCGAATTTGTAAATTATTTAAAACCATGAATAAAATAGAAGACTTAAGCGTAATTGATAAGTAGGTGACGTCCGCTAAAAATGAATGACGCGTATAAAACTCGCTTTTGTCGGAAGGGGAAAAAAGCCATAGTATTTAATTCCTATATTTGGATATTTTCTCAACTTTTCTCCGATTTCTGCTTTTAGCTCGTCAATTTTTCATCGCAGAAGAAGAAAACAGGAAGAACAAATGGCGGATCATCTCACCGACGATCAGATCTCCGAATTCAAGGAAGCCTTCAGCTTGTTCGACAAAGATGGAGACGGTTCGTTTCTCTCTTTTATCTTATTCTCTTGTGTTATTTTCATGTCCAGATCTAATCTGCGATTGTGAATGTTGGTTGCTTAGGTTTATCGATTTTTAGGTCTCGTTTTGCTGTTTTCTTCTCGATTTTATGTGATTTGTCTGGAAACTGTTAACGAATGGCTGCATCATTAGCGCGGTTGTCGATTGTTGTGAGAAAATTGCAGGGAAATTGTTTAGAGCTGTTTGATACGTTTTGACTTTTGTTATCTCTCTTACAGTAGTTTATTTTTGGAACTGATAATCGAAATTGAATGGAATGGATCTCTGGTAAGAGTCACCAGTGAAAGAAATGAGATGTGGATTGATATGAATTCTTTTACATAGTCAAACACTTTATCTAACGCATAGATGTAAGGAAATTGATTATTGTTGATTTATCCTCTTTTCCCTTCCAGTTTGTTAATTTCTGATAAAATGACATGTTTCTCTTCAAAATGACTGTACATATAGAGATGAACTTGTTATACGAGTGTAATAGCATTTGCTTTTAGTCACCTCTTGTCAACCATTATCGTCATGTATGTTTTGATCCATATTTCTTTTTGTTGTCTCTGTTTCAATAGTTTCTCTTTGGAACTGTAAATTTAAATTCAACGGTACCAATTTCTGGTGAGAGATGCCTATTATGCGTTTCTTAGAGAGACATTCAAATTCTTTTACATATTTAAAACTTTATATGACTCATAGTTTTAAGGAAATTGATATTTGTCATACAGTTGAATGAATTTAGTACTATCATCTTTCCCCTTCCAGTTTGTCAATTTCTCATGAAATGACGAGTATACCTTCGTTATGACTGTACATATAGAGATGTATTTTGTTTTCCGAGTGTAATAGCACTTGTTAGAATGTTGTTGGTCAATACCAGCTTGTTATCTGTTGTTGTCTGGCTGAAAATGCAATCAAAGGTATAGATTCCATGTTGATAGCGTTTTGTTATTGAATTCTGAATGTGATGGCTGATACTGGATTGTTTATCGCTGCTCTTCCTATTCAGATTTGACTTTTGGGAAGATTGCATTTTGTGTATAAGAAGTAAATCAATGCCAAAAAGTTTGTTAATTTTTCGAGCGTATTTGTTGTTTCTGATGGGGCAGGTTGCATCACCACCAAGGAGCTCGGAACAGTGATGAGATCTCTGGGCCAAAACCCAACAGAGGCAGAGCTACAGGACATGATCAATGAGGTGGATGCAGATGGCAATGGAACCATAGACTTTCCCGAGTTTCTGAACCTCATGGCTCGAAAGATGAAGGACACCGACTCAGAGGAGGAGCTCAAAGAGGCATTCAGAGTGTTCGACAAGGACCAAAACGGTTTCATTTCTGCTGCTGAGCTTCGACATGTGATGACAAATCTCGGGGAAAAGCTAACCGATGAAGAAGTGGATGAGATGATAAGAGAGGCGGATGTCGATGGCGATGGCCAGATCAACTATGAGGAGTTCGTCAAGGTTATGATGGCCAAGTGATTGATCACCATTATCAAGCAGAAACATCCAATTGATTTGAAACTTTTATGTAGTTTTTGAAATTTCTTTCTTTTTTCCAGATTGTGTAATTTTTGTCTGATCATGGCTTGAAATTCTCTTCTATTAGGAAGGTGGCACTTGTGTATTCTTATAACTCGTGATGGTTGATTTATTTTCTATGTGGGTCGAACCATCTCGAGAATTTGTTATGTATGTTTGTCTTGGTGATGTTCATTCCTATTTTATGAATTGCTTTACTTCTAGAGTCGGTTTAAGATTGTTTATTCCAAATTAATCTTCATAAAAGCTCTGTTTTCATGACGGCCCATTTACTTTCTCTGTGGGTCGAACCATCTCGAGAATTCGTTATATATGTTTGTCTTGATGATATTCATTGTGTTGTCATGAATTGCTTTACTTCTAGAGTCGGTTCAAGATTGTTTATTCCGAATTAATCTTCATAAGAGCTGTTTTCAAGCTTTTTCGAGAAGTGCAAGTTGTGATTTTGGGAAAATGAGACAAATCTTAAAATATATTGTTAGACAACAAAATATGTTAATTTTATGAAAACTTTCTGAATCAAAATGTGTGCATATTTTAGACATCATAAATTGATGGTCTAATTTCGAGGCATATATTTCTGGTCATTTGAATCCATTTTTTCCGAAAACGAGAAGACAAAAGGTCTTTATTAATATCACCGAGTATCAACGTTAAAATACTTCACAAGAAAAGCATACTCCATTTATCCCATCACTCGTATTTCACCTCTCAAATTACAATCTCTTCAAGCTCTTCTTTCTAGCATCGATCTTCTTTTTGTCAGCCTGAGCTTTCGCCGGTCCGACTTCTTTCTTCAGGGGGTTAACCACCGCCTGAGCCGGCACTGCAGCAGTCGAACCGGTTCCAGCCTCAGCAGTTGCAGCGACCACAGCAGCTGGAGCCAGCTGGTCCGAGTTACTCCCCCCTTTTGTGACCGTTGTACTTGGAACCAATGGGGACAATGTGGCACCAA